>BQNB010012592.1:0-78864 GCA_026074375.1 Tanacetum coccineum
GTTACTTGAATTTATGTTAGCTACCCGTGATTTATTACGGGTTTATAGGCTAGTTTATAATAGGGCTGTAAACGAACTAGACGAACACGGACGAAGGCTTGTTCATGTTCGTTCATTTAATTTTAGCCGGATAAATAAACGAACACGGTCGCTTAAACGAACGAATTTTCTTGTTCATGTTCGTTTATTAAGAAATAACGTTGTTCATGTTCGTTTATGTTCGTTCATTAAGACACTAAACGAACATAAACGAACGAACGTAAATAAACATAAAATTTACAGAAATATATACAATATTGTGTTTTATAAGTGTTGTTTTGTTTAAGTAAATCAATTATAAAACTATAAATAAAAAGATACGATAGACAAACATAAACATATATACGATCATAAACGAACAAATAATCGAACGTTCACGAACATAAATGAAGGAACAAGACTTTTGTTCATGTTCGTTCATTTAACTAAACGAACGTAAAATGTTGTTCATGAACGTTCATTTAATAAATAAACGAACATAAACGAACCTTTTACCGAACGGTTCATGAAATGTTCACTGAACGACCGGTTCGTTTACAGCCCTAGGTGTGGGTGTTTAAGGCTACCGAAAATGTAGTCTTTGGTTAGCTCTCGCGCGATTTGGCTTCCTCAAGTTCGGTAGAAATCGTGCCGCTTTCAACGACTTACATCAGCCTTCAGTTCTATCTTTCAAAATGTGGTTTCCACTCTGCATTACTATTCTAGCACGTTTGGATCCTTAATTATTATGTAAAATGTAACAATATCACGAGCAATCTATTATTGCCTTGAACACTATGCTTTAAGAAGAAAAGAAAAGTTGTTTGGACAATGTCGGCACCAAAACTGTCTTTAAATCACGTGGGATAAAATTTTTTTTTTTTTAATCTAAATACCTAATCCAATATATTGATACAAAAACAATTCACTACATATTTTGTAAATTTATTTAAAAAAACAAGTTTAGCTACAATATGACATTATCTTTTTTCAAATACTAAAATGCATAGTCAACGGATTCGTATACGAGTGGGTAAAAAGGATAAACCTAGGCGTAACCCTAGCGGCAATCGTTCTTGGCCAACCAAGTAACAATCGACGGCGTTGTTCATGACGGACAACGAATGTTTTTTTTAAAGGAATTGGAATAACAAAATTTTCTAGAAACAGTTTTGTTATTGTTCATTCGGTTGGCCGGAGAACAAAACGCCAGTGATTGTTACTGCGTTGGCAAGAACGTTTGCAGCTAGGTTTACGACTAGGTTTATCCTTTTTACCCACTCGTATCACGAAATCGTATCAATATCTGGTTTTCCATTAAGGTTGGTTTAGGAAAGGGAGATCCTCAATCTCCTGTACTTTTACATCTTGGTTTATGGAAGGTATCCAATGCTTTTGAAGGGGTAGAGCTGGCATAAATTGGGTTTGATTACTGAGTGTTAATATTTTGTATTCTTAGAGCATTGTTTACATGCTTTTCTCTTGCTGATTGTTTTGTGTTCATTTATTATTATGTTGGTTTGAGGTTTTAGAATTGGGTTTTGTGATGGAGTGGGGAGATGGGGGGTAGTGGAGTGAATCGGGAGCATGTGGTCTGTTGATATGGAGTTGGGGCGTGCGGGTGTGGGAGAGGTTGTTTGGTCGCGTTTTTTTTTTTTTTTTTTCTATGGGGGGAGGTGGTGGGGTCAGTGGGATGGGGGGGGCGGCAGAACGGGGGTGGGGTAGGTGGAGAGGGGGAGGGTGGGGTGGGGGGGGGGAGGGGGGGAGGTAGGGGGAGCGGTATGTGTAGGGGTTGCGCGGGGGGTGGTATGGATCCATAATTCGGGGCGGTAGGGTGAGTGGCAGGGCTCGCGTCTGTGGGCAAGAGTAAGTGGGTTGTGGGGGGGTGGGGGTGGCGTGGTGGTTAGGGGGTTCCAGTGTCAAGCGGTGGCAGGGGGGTGCGGGTGGAGGCATGTGGGGAGGGGGGGAGGGCGGCATTTTGGAGGGGGGGGAGGGGGGGGGCGGGGGTGAAGGGCGTGATGGGGCAGGGGGGGGGAGGGGGGGGCGGGATGGGGGGTAATGGCAATTCGGGGAGGGCTGGTGAGGGGGGCAGGGGGGTGTGAGGTTGGGCGCGGGGAGGGGGGGAGGGGTGGGGAGAGGGGTGGTGTAGGACGGGGCGTGGGGTGGGTCGGGCTGTGAGGGGGGGGGGGGGAGGGGGATGATGGGGTGGGGGGGGGGGGGGGGCGGTGGGGGGGGTGAGGGCAGGAGGGTGGGCTATGGTGTGAGGGGTTGTGGGAGGGGGGGGGGGGAGGGGTGGGTGGGAGGGGGGGGATTGGTGGGAGGGTGGGGCGGGTAGCGGGGTCGTGGTGGGGGGTGGTGAGGGGGTTGGGGGGGCGGAGGGGTGGGGGTTGAGGGGGGGGGTGGCGGGTAGAGGGGGTGTAGTCGGGGGAAGAGGGGGGGGGAGGGGTGGGGGGGGGGGGGGGGGAGGTGTGTTTTGCGTTGGTGGGTAGGGGCGGGGGAGGAGGAAAGGGGGGGTCTGGTGGGGGTAAGGGGGCTATCGGTGGGGGGAGTTGGGGTGGAGGGGTTAGGGATGGGGTGGGGAGGGAGGGGGGGGGGGGTGGGTGTTGCTGGGGAGGCGAGGGTGGGGTCGGGAGGTGGGGGGGGGGGGGGCGTTGAGGGGGGGGGGCGGGGGAGGGGGCGGGGGGGAGGTGAGAGCAGGTGGGGGGGAGGGGGGGGGGGGGTGATGTGGGGGGGGGGGGGGAGGTGGGGAAGAGGCGTGGGGTGTGGGGGGGGGGGGGGGGCCGGGTGGATGGGGGGGGGGGGCGGGAGCTGCCGGGGCGGCGGGGGAGGGGGTGTAGGGAGGAGGGTGTAGCGGGGTGGTGGGGGAGGCGAGGGAGCGGGTAGGGGTAGGGGGGGGGGTAGGGGGGGGCGGGGGGGGGTGGGGGTGGGGGGAGGAGGGGTTGCGAGGGGAAGCGGGGGGAGAGGGTGGGTGGGGTGGGGGGTGGGGGGTTGTGCAGGGGGAGGGAGGGGCGTGGGGGGGGGCGGGGGTGGGGGGGGTGGAGCGGGTGTGGGGGGGTGTGTCGGGGGAAGGGGGCGGGGGCGAGGGGGGGGTGTGGGGTCGGGGGGGTGGGGGGGGGGGGGAGGGGGGAGGAGGGGGCGGGGACGGAGGGGGGGGGGGAGGGGGCGCCGGGGGAAGGGGTGGGAGGCATGAGGGGAGGGTGGGTCGCGGGGGGGGGAGGCGGTGCCGGCGGGAGGGCGTGGGTGGGGGGGTAGGGAGTGGGTTTCGAGTCCTTTTTTTTTATTTTTTATTTTTTCTTTTATTTGTTTCAGTTATGCTGCATTGCTGGTTGTATGGCAGGTCGATGTCCCATTTCAATTACCTTGGTCTCCCCATTGGTTCCAATTTTGAAGTCTATTGCTAGCTGGAAGCGCTTGTTGATCGTTTCATTTGAGGATTTACATCTTGGAATGCTAATATTATGTCGATGGGGGTCGTATGGGACCCTTTCTTATCAACGTACTGTCTTAGGTAGTTCTTCGGTCATCTACTATCTATACGATTTTCAGGCACCCGTATCGCGGTCCTTCAAGACTGGAAAGTATTAGGGCTACCATTTTTTTTTGGTGGTGGTTAATATAGTAAAACAAAATGGCTTCGGTCAAATGGACATATTTTTCTTACTATATATTTCGATAATCGGATGGGTTAAACATTCGGCCATGTCTTAAGCTTTTTCACCTTTGCTCTTCCTTCAAAATATCTAAAGGCACCGTTGGAGGTTAATTTCTTAACTTTAAGCACTTTTGGGTTAAAGGGATGTGATTTTTAAAAAGCTGTTCATGGGCAAGAGGAGCTTGGGAGGGGGTTGGGTGTTGATTTGTGATTGGTATGTTGATTTCGTTGATTGGTGGGAACAGATGTGGGGGTTGGTGGGGGGGTGGGTGGTTGGGTGATTTGTGTTGTTTCAGATTACAAATGGTTGTTTTTTAAGGAAGGAGACGTTTGTTTTATGTTTTGGGTTTTCGGATACAAATGGTTTTTTGTAGTGTTATAGTTCTAATTAGAGCTTATTTGTTGAGTTATTGTTTGGTTGAGGTTGAGTTAACGGGGGAGACGGGGGTGGGGGGGCTGCAGAGGGGTGAGGGGATGGTGAGTGCTGGGTATACTTGGTTAATGTTGCTTCTAATATTACATATTTGATTGGGGATGCGGGGGCTCTTGAGGGGAGGGGGGGGGAGCCGAGGGGGGGGGGAGGGGGAGGAGAGGAGGGGGGGATCGGGGGAGTGAGGGAATGGCGGATGGGGGGAGGGGTAAAGGGAGTTTATTATGGGGGTGGGGTTTTGTTTTTTGGGTTTTTAAGAATATGGGGAGGGGATGATAGAGTTGTGGGGTTTGTGGTGTGGTGAGTTTTTTAGGGAGGGGGGTTAGCTGGGTGTGAGGCACTCATCTAATAGATAGGGGTGTTTTGTGGTTGGGTGTTGTTTTTTTGCGATTTTTTGGAAATAAAAGAATAAAAGAAAAAGAAAAAGTTAAGAATAAAAAAAGTTAACTACATAAAAAGATTTAATGATTAAATTAAAAGAAAAAGAAAGAAAAAGATTGAAAAGTTTTTTGGGGTTGTAGGCGAAGACCCGTCCATGATGTGTCATAATCTTTTTACAAGGTGTACAATCGGGTGGGGTTTCTTCGATCTTCTTGATCAAGACAAAAAGAAGTTGTGTGTCGTATTTTGACAGTGTTTGTTTGGTCTTTAGGGCATTCATTTGAAAGTATGTAAATTTATCCTTTTTTTGAGTCTAATGTTATAGTCATATGGTGTCACTTCGGATATTTGTCTTGGGAATGGGGGGGTAGGAGGGGGCTGGCCTAGTTTCGGGGCCTATACACAATCTTACAAACCTTTCCGTGGTGTTTCTGTTTGAAGAATTGTAATCTCGATGTAAAGAAGTGGGTACGGGTATTGGTGTGTGTTTTGTTTAGTGGGGGGTTGTGAGGGGGAGTTAGCTTGTCTGAAAGATTGTGGCTTGGATGTGAACTTGGGGGTAGTGGTCAAACTGTTGACGTATTGGGAGGATGGTGGCTTGTTGGGTGGTGATATTTTTCGTTTGGAAGGTTTGATAGAGTGGTTGTTTGTGTGGATTTTTTTTAATTGGGAGATTGTACTTCAAGTTACTCATAGACCTTCTAGTGATTGATAATACTACTACATGGGGGTAATTTAAAAATAAATCTATCCCCCCGCGGTAAAGGTCGGAAAAAAGGAAGGTTTTTCAATGTGTTGTTTATTTGTGGAGGCTCTTTCCTTGGGACCGTATCTCCTCATCATGATGCTACCTCATAGATTGAATCTCTTTACTTCGCGTTGTGGTATGGACTAATATTCCGGGCCACATCTCTTTTTTTGTCCTTCTTGCAAAATGCCAATGATTGATTGATTTTGAATCTGCTAATCTTGTTTTCTTTCGATATATGTGACATTGCTACCGATATGTGGCAAAGCTATAGTTTTTTTTAAGAATGTAGATGATGGTGTTGTGATATTCCTCATTTTCAAGCTTCTTTTTGGGGGATTCTATTCAGAATGATTGGGGATCTCTCTTTGCGATTCATGCTTCTAAACCGAGGAAAAGAAAAAACATAAGGTGTGAAGGTCGAGGGTTTCTATGTTATTACTAACTTCGGTTCTTTGGCCGTGTGGGCTTTGGAGAAGGCTGGATAACGAATAGCCGTCTACGCTTTAGCTCTAAACCGTGGACGGAAACAAGTAATAAAGGAAGGAAAACAGGTGATCTATTCGATAATGTTCGTTTCTTCTTCATTTTAGTGGATTCAAATAGGGACCATATGGGATTCACAATATGGGACCATCATGATATGAAGTTATTTGGATTGATGGCTTATGTATCCCCCTTTTTTCGTTCCAACGGTAATGGCCATTATTGGTTTAGAGCTTTTTCTTTGTTTTTGCTTTTGGTTTTTTTTTTTTTCCTTGAAGCTGGCGTTCAAGTTTCGCTGGGGTTGGTCGTACCTGTTCGCCAAGTTTTTTCTGTTTTTTGGCATCTTCGACTCGGTTTTTTGGAGGATGGTTTTCTTATTTTCTTCATTCTCTCATGGAGAAAAATGTTTCGGGGTTTCATCACAACATCCATACGAAGAAGTGAAAACCGGTATTGTTGTTATTGGTAGGCCTCAAGGGGGATGGGGGGTTTTTTTGGGTTTGGGTTTTTGGTTGTCTTTTTCTTTTGCCGAAGTGGAGGGAGGGGGAGGAGGTAGGGGGAAAACCGGGGATATACGTCGGCCTTGTATTTTGTTGGCACTTGTCAAAAAAGTTTTTTATCTCCTTTTGATTCCCTCGCACAGTTTGAAAGTCCTCGGGATTTTATTTTACCATTTTTTGATGTTATGTATTTCTCTTTGTTGACTCTATTGTACTTTAAGTTTCTAGCGTCTTGCTAGTCTCTTTTTTTTATATATATTCCATCTTTGACGTTCAAAAAAAAAGTATTGTTCTCAATCTTATATTATTATAATTAGGGATGAAAACTAGCCAGCCGAACGCGAGTCTGTCAGGGCTCGAGCTTGACTCGTTTATATCTTAGAAAGATCGAGCTCAACCTTTAAAATTTGAGCTCAATCTCGGCTCGTGGTATAATATATAAAGCTCGAGCTCGATTCGGGCTTGGCTCGTTTGTTATGCGCAAAATTAAAGCTTGGCTTTTGAGCTTGCTTATTCGAGCTCGTTGATATAAAGCTCGTTTATTTGTTTTGAGCTCATTTACTACAGCTCGTTTAGGCTCGCGAACCTAGTCGAGCTTTGTATATAAAGCTCAAACTCGAGCTCGATAATTAAATGAGCTCCAATTTAGGCTCAAGCTCGTTAGGCCCGTCTCGTTCGAGCTTTTTACCAATCCGATCTCGAGCTTTTCACGAACGGTTCGACTGTTTTTCACCCCTAGTTTATAAGTCTTGAATTCTTATTGTTAGTTTGCTATGTAGTAATAGTCCAAAAGAGTAAGTGAGAGAAAAGAAATAAAATGTAATGCAAAAAGGCAAAACAAGAAAAGAAAAGGTTTGGTGGTTGCCGGATATCCAATGAAAGATGCTATATTTTACTGTGCACAAGACCTAAATTGTGAACCACTTCATGAACTCACATGATTACCATTTACTACAACCTTTATATCATTACAACTATCATAACAAACACTCCCTCTCTTACACCACCACCTTTCGTCGTAGACCACCATGTCGTCGACGGTGAAACGTATGTGTTCGTGGTGGCTATAGGTCCTATTCGACTTGTTAACGTATGATGTGACCATGAGCCGGAAACGGGTCATGATCACATCCGACGGGGCAACTTAACTCCTTTGGCATTTGCAACTACTTAATCTATGGGAAATCAGATTTTGGTTTGTTTGTTGTACTCGATTTTCCAATATATGTATTTGTGTTTTTAATCGAATTAATGTTCTTAGTTTTATTATCCGTTGTTAAAATCTTATATGTGGTTGTATTTGGTTCGATATATAGATATGTAACGTTCTTTTTTCTTTACATTTTTGTCTTGTTCCCGTGTGATATGATATGTTGATGTTCTTATTGGTTACACTTGAAGTGACTTATGTATCGTTGGTTGGTATTTCTTTGGAAAATAAAGTATAATTATGAATATGAAAAAGTGTATTTATTTGGGATTTTTTAGATGACATTCTAAAAAAGTTTGGATTTGACGAAAAATGATGTAAGTGGATTCAAAGCTGTCTTAGATCTTCGAGAGGTTCGATCCTTATTAATGGTAGTCCAACGGAGGAGTTTCAATTCTACAAAGGCCTCAAACAAGGAGATCCGTTATCTCCATTCTTGTTCATCCTAATCATGGAAAGTTTACATTTATCTTTTCAACGGGTGGTGGACAATGGAATGTTTAATGGTATTAAGCTAAGCTCTTCGTTGAGTATTTCTCACTTGTTTTACGCGGATGATGCGGTTTTCATGAGACAATGGTGTGATGGTAATATTTCTACCTTAATTCATGTTCTTGAATGTTTTTATCGGGCTTCTGGTCTAAGGATTAATATGAGCAAGAGTAAAATTTTGGGTGTTAATGTGGATAGCGACAAGGTTAAAGGTGATGCGTCGAAGCTTGGATGTCTTATTCTCAAAACTCCATTTACGTATCTTGGATCGAAAGTGGGAGGGTCTATGTCTCGGGTTCATGCTTGGAATGAGGTGATAGATCGGGTGAAGAATCGGCTTTCTAAATGGAAGATGAAAACGTTGTCGATTGGAGGTAGGTTAACGTTACTTAAGTCGGTTTTGGATCTGATACCAATTTTCCAATGTCGATATATAGAGCCCTTTGGTGTGTGCGTACTTTAGAATTTCTATGCGTAGTAAATTTTTTAAGGACATGATATTAACTGTATCAAAGCTTCATGACTTAAATTGGAAAAAAAGTATTGGCGTTTAATGAATAAAGGGGGCCGAGGAGTTGCAAGTTTATTTGTTTAAATAGAGGGTCTAATGTTTAAATGGATATGGGGTGACTCTATACGCAATATCCTTTGTTATGGGCGGGTAGTAAGGCGATTCACGGGGACGATGTAATGTTGGAGGACAAACGTTAAATCTGGTGCTAAATCCTGTTGGGTTGGATCATTGTAAGGGATAACCACGCCGTTGAAAACTAAAGGTATCAACTTACTTGATTGTATGCATGTTAAATTGGGAAATGGTGATAAAACTGTTTTTTGGGAGGATATTTGGATTGATGGTAAAACTCTTAAGAATCGGTTCCCGCGCATTTATAGTCTTGAATCTTGCAAATTGAATCACGGTGGGTGGCAGGAAATCTTGCGCAGCCTAAGTTTGGAATATATCTTTTTCGAAGAATCCGTAGGGGGGAGTTGAGTAGGATCAATTCAACAAGTTGTCAGCTTTGGTGCATGATGTTTCTTTAATTCCTATGTCTGACAAATGGAAATGGGACTTGGAGAGCTCGGGAGATTTTTATGTTGCGTCGGTTAGAAAGATTATTGATGATAAATCACTTTCGGATGTTGACTCGAAAACTCGGTGGATAAAATATGTGCCGATAAAGGTGAATGCTCATTATCGAGGTTTAATGTTTCACGTAGAGGTATTGATATTGATTCCATTATGTGTGCTATTTGTGATAATAGGGTGGAGACGTCTAGACACTTGTTCTTCTATTGTTGCATGGTTAGACAAATTGTTCGCAAGATCACTCGTTGGTGGGATGTTCCTTATGTTGAGGTCGAATCATACGAAGATTGGTATAATTGGCTTGTGAACCTGCGGATTTCTTCTATGCATAAACAGATGTTCGAAGGTGTTTTCTATGTCACGTGGTGGCACTTATGGTCGTTTCGTAATAAGCTCATTTTTGATTCTAAATCTCCTTCGCAGTCATTGTTTTTTGATGATGTAGTTTCTATGTCTTTTCATTGGTGTAGGTATAGATGTAATGCGTCGTTTAGTTGGTACGATTGGGTTAAAAACCCGAATCTTGTCACCGTGTAATTGCTAGTTTTGTTTCAATAAAATTGATGTTCAAAAAAAAGCCAATTGGTCTTGAACTCATGATCCGATTGAGCTATTAGACTATAGGCCATAGGTTATGTTTTTGTTATGGGTTTTTCTAATATGTGTCAAGGGGCACATGATAAGGTGGGGACCAGAGCTTATGTGTCACAGTTTGATTGGTCAGCAGTTATTATTATTAATCATCATCAGACCCCACAATCACTAGCTGACCAATCAGGCTGTGACACATAAGCTCTGATCTCCACCTTATCATGTGCCCATGGGGCACATATTAGATTTTTTTTTATCTAAAATCGACAAAACGTGACGTATTACAACTTGCAAATATTCCCCACTTGTCTATGATGTTCTATTCTATCTTCTACTCTTGCTAATTGGTCTTGAACTCAGTACGATTGGGATACGTGGGATAGCGTAAGCACTTTGTTTCACAATGTAGATCGGCCGAAACATCTTAACTCTAAGTATTTTTTTGGCGGTAACGATTGTCCATCTCATAAGAAATAGTTTCGGCGACTTTCATAGACCCATCGAGGCCTTTGATGTAAACGCACTAAAAGAGTTTTAACATAAGTAGTACTAAGTGAGTTCGTCACAGTTCGAATTACTTGTTTGATTATCATCTATATAAAACATTATGAATTACAAGAATAACAATAAATGTTGTTTTTAAAAAATACATATAAAGTTTAGGGGTATTCGTTATATAAAATTTATAACTATATAATTTTATAAAGTTTTAGGGTTAAATGTAAATTGTGTTAATGAATAAGAAAAGAACATTATTTAAAATTTAACCTTCTAAGTTTAGTAGTTACTCGCTCTTTTTTTTCAAGTTTTATATTATCTATTTACACCAATTATGTATGGCTTTTTTTTCTACATCAAGTTACATAATTAAATTTACTAATATTTTTTTTAACACAATCACTAAAATTTTAAAAGAATAAAACCTTTTTATTTTGTTTTTTTCTTTTACAATTTTACACTTATGCTGATCTTTTATTTAAACAAAGAAATATTGACAAATGCATTCAATTTTGATATACAGTTAGTCTGAGGCTTTGATTTTGAAATTGACCTCTCATATTAGTGTATGCAAATGAACATTTGTCAAAAGTTTCTATTCCTTTTATTACACTAGACGAGTACCCGCGCATTGCGGCGGCGGGTACCCGTGTGATTATATTTTCTGGCGGTAATCTTTTTCGAAGTACTTTTTTTCGATGGTTAAATTTTCAGTTGCATAACAGTGTGAGTTTTGGTAGAAAGTGAAGTCTGGCGTGTGGTAAAGTGCGGATAAAAAGGTGTTTTTTATGTAATAACATCAATTTTTAATCATTTTCTAAGTAAATACTGTATATGTTTCTCTTTTTATTTCTTATCTTTTGCTACTATGCCTTTAGGTAGGATCGAACATCACATCAGGTTATATTAAATAACGAATGTAACAAACCAGTTTTCAGATTACTTAAATGTTAACAATGTAACAAATTTATTTGCAGCCTCACAGCAAACCAATGGCTGTATAAAGCAACCTGTAAAAAAATAGATCTAGCCGCAACATATATGACTACAACAGATGCGGTCTCAAAAAACCTTGCAAACTAAAAAATATTACGAGCATATAACATTATACACTTATATGCGAAAGATGGAAACCACCAACACCACAAAAATGCTAAACAAAAAACACATACACACACAAGCACCGGTCACATCAAAACAACAAAACTTAACATCACCGAAACAACAAAACTTAACAACATATATCGTCAAATTAACCGCCAACCAAACGACACCACCAGCTGGCAATACTACTTAAACCACCAAACAGGAACCACCTAAACCACAAACTGTAAATACCATTATCGATGGTGGTTGTGATGGCAATTTCAGAAGGTGGTGGCAGGAAGGGGTTAGTGGTGTAGGCGTGAAAGAAGATATCTTTTTTTATATTAGATGTGAAATGGGTTGTAGTGACCATATATAGTGAAAAACCATATACATTTAATATTTAATCAAAACGTCTTTTAAATGCCTTTTAAATAGGTTGTTTGACCTTTTAAATGTGTTGTTTTGAGAAAATGTATACATTGACTAAAGTTTGTTACTTATGGCATTAAGAATTTTAGCACTTACAGTGATTCATATAAATGTCTAATTAATTGGGGTGTTACTTTTTCTTTCACATGAAACAACATTTTTAATTCATTAATTTCTTTTTATAGTAACATTTTTTACTTAAAATTTTAAGTACATCTAATTTTAGAATTTGACTAAATGCTTAAAATAGTATATATATAGATTAGAGATTTTGTTTGCTACTTTAGTTAAGATGTGAGATTTTCATATTTAAGTGCTATTGGAGTTTTCAGAGTAGAACTTGAGGTCGATTCTATAATCGACAAGATGAGGAAAGGAAGGTTGAGATGGTTTGGACACCTCAAGAGGAGACCACAAACTGCACCAGTTAGGAGAGTTGAAGCCTTATTAGTCGACGGCTCGAGGAGAATGGGCAGACCTAAACTTAGATGGGAAGATAGACTTAAACAGGACATGAAAGAGCTTCGCTTGTCTGAGGACATGACCTCTGGTAGGAGTTTTAGGACATTGATTAGGTCTTGCTTTATAGGTTGTAAGAGCTTAGTAGTAGCTTTGCCTTGCGCCTTTTAGGTTTTTGCGTTTCATAGCATGTATGCCTTGTAGTGTATAGGAGCCCTTTTTCCCCTTTTTTGCGTTGCCTTTAGGTTTTGCTCCCTTTAGTTTCTTTCTTAGGCTAGTCGCCCTTAGGGCGGGTGGGAGCCCTCTTTCCCTCCTTTTGCTCTGCTCTTGGTTTTAGCTTCCTTTAGCTTTCTCTTTGTGGTCTGTTACTTATGTATGCCTTCCTGTTTATGGTCGCTCTTGCTTATGTTTCTCCCGTGGCCTTTTATTGTTTGGTTTTTGGTGCATTGCGTTGTATGCTTGTTTGCCTTCGCCCTTCTTTCTATGTGTTTATTTTCAATGTGTTTTGTTGCCCGTTATTTATCTTGTTTTCTTGTCTTCGCATGCCTTGTTCCATTTATCTAGCTTGCACAAATATTTATATATATGTGGTGTGTGTGGGTGTTTTTGTGCGTGTGTGTGTTGTGCGTGTGGTGTGTATGTGCGTATGTGTGTGTGAGAGTGCCCGACCCTTTCTTCTTCCTTCTCTTAGCCGGAGGTCTACCTGGAAGCAGTCTCCCTAACCGCGGTTTCCCAAGGGTAGTGATATGATCTGTCTATATTTCACCTCCCCCATACCCTGCCATGACGGGATTGAGTAATGTTGTTGTTGTTGTTGAAGTGCTATTGGGCTATGTCTAGACGGAGTTCAGATTTTCTAATAAATAAATTGAGCCCAACTAATGAAGCTAAGCCCAAGAGTATCTAAACTGCTGTCGAGTGTCGACTTAGCCTTTTATTCATTGTTGCTTTTAAGGGACGAATCCCGTAAAAGCATAAACTCTCACACCCACACAGGGGAGGGGTCTCAGGACACTCATAATATTTGTGTCGTAATATTAATTTTAATAAAAAAAAACCTTGATTTTTTTTAAATTAAAAATTTATGTTTGTAATATTGTTTAGTTTATTCCAAATGCAACTGGTCATTTCACGTCCTGATTATGTTCATGCACCGGCATCGTATTCGAACAATCTAATTAATGTAGTTAGCAACAACAAATATTTATATCTGTTTTACAACAACAATTTCAACTTTCGAATCTACAAATTACTATTATATCATATGTGATATATCAAGCGAGTATGAATATAAAAAAACATATAAATATTTTTTAAGTTATAAAATATATTGTAATGATTTTAAAGTTCAAAAATTATGTGTGATATATGATTTAAAAGCTATTGATTTGTATTTTGATTGCAAAAAACAGTAAATCATTAGGAGTTCTACACAAATTATGTCCAATTTACGACACCATGTGGAGTGTGCAAATTTAAAGATTAGTGTTATATCACACGTGATATGTCAGGAAAACTCTTAGAGTGCTGGGAACGGTCGTGCCGTTGGGCTCGTGTCGTTCTCAAAAAGTGGTGTCACGTCAGCAAAATGAAGAACGACACCACATTTGCTGGGGCACCCGTTGGCACCACATTTCTGGTGCCGTTGGCCAAATTATTTTTTTTCATTATTAAAAAAATACCCAAAATAATACATAAAAATAATACATTACCCTAAAATTAAATTTATAAAAATAATACATTACCTTTAAATAATAGACTAATAATGCCAAGTTTTATAACAATAGGGTAAAAAAAAATTATTACAATCTCTTCCTCTTCATTATCTTACTCTTGCTTTCTTTATGGTTAAATACCATCGACAAGCAGATAAAATAAAAAATACTTGTTAATACATATCACAATCACACAAAAACACTCAAATAACTAACTTAAGATATTTATTATATGATTGGCGTGGGGAGGGTATTGATTGGCGTTGGGAGAATGGTCGCTCGGAGGGAAGGATACCAGGGAGGGGGTCTATGAGAACAGGGCGTTTGGTTAGGACGAGCCTCACGGAGAGGAGTTTACAGTGGTTTTTTCTTGGGGTTTATTTTTGTGTGGGCATTATTTCTTTTTTTTGTTGTTATTGTGTTTTTTGATATGCTTTTTGTATTGTATTGTTTTTCTTCTTTCGTTGTTTGTGTTATTTTTTTGGATTAAGTTGTTTTTGTTTTTTATTTGTTTTATATTATTTTGACTTTCTTTTGTTTCTTTTTTTTTTTTTATTTGTTTGTTTTTTCCTTTGTCTTTTTTTTGGTTTTTATACTTGTTGTGTTGTTATTTGTTTTTTTTTTGTTTATAGCTTGTTTTTTTTCTTGTTTGATTTTTTTTTATTTTGTTTTTATTGGGGGTTTTTTTTGGTTTGTTTTTTTTTTTTCTTTTTGTATTTTTTTGTTATTAGTTGTGTGTGTTTTCTTGTTTGTTTTTTTTTACTTTTTTTTTTATTTTTGATTTTTTATTTTTTTTTTTGATTGAATTTTTTTGTTTTTTTTTTTTCTTTGTTATTTTTCTTTTACGCTTGTTTGATTTTTTGCTGGTACTCTCCTATCTGTGATTTTCTTTTCTTTTTTAACTTTTTGTGTTTTTTCGTTTATTTTTTTTCATTCTATATTTATTTTGGGTTGGTTTTTTATTTGTTTTTCTTTTCTTGTTGTTTTTCTGTTTTTATTTTTTTAGCTTTGTGTATTGTTGCGTTTGTGTTTTTTTTAATATCATAATTTTGTTATTATCTTATTTTTTTTTTTTTGTTGCTTTTGTCGTTTGGTTTGTGGTTTTTGTTTTTTTTTGATTGATTCTTTATTTTTTGATTTGTTACTGCTTTTTAGTTTTATTTTTTTTTGGTTCATCTGATTCTTCGTTTTTCTGATGTTTGTTTTTGCTTTTTTATTATATTTTAAGTTTATTGCTTTGTTTAGTTTTTGTTTTTTTTTTTGTGTTTTTTTGCCTTGTTTTTGATTTGTTATGCTTTTTTTGATTTCTCTTTTTTTTTTATTTTGGTTTTATTTTTTTTGTACTTTTTTCTTTGTATTTCTGTTTTTTTATTAGTATTTTTTTTAGGATTGTGTTTTATATTTTTATTATTTTTTTTTTTATTTTTATTTTTTATATTTTTTTTTTTTTTTTTTTTATCTTTTTTTTTAGTTTTTTTTGTTTTTTGTTTTTTTTTGTGTTCTTTTTTTTTTTTTTTTTTGAGCTTTTTTTTTTATTTTTTTTTTTTGTGTTTTGTTTTTTGTTTGTTTATATTATCGCTTTTGTTTGTTGTTTTTTTTTTTTCTTATTCTTTTATTTTTCTTTTTAATTTTTAATGTGTTTTTTTGTTTATTCTGTTTTTTTATTTTTTGTTTTCTGTTTTGGTTTTTTCTATTTTTTGTTTATTTTTGTTTTATGTTTAGTTTCGATGTTTTTTTACTAGTTGTTTATTTTTATTGTTGTTTCGTTTTTTTTCTTTCTTGGGTTTTTTTTTTTTATCGTTTTGTTTTTTTCTTGTGTTTTTTTATTTTTTTTTTTTTTGTGATGCTTGCTTGTTTGTTTATTTATTTTGTTAAATTTTTTTGTTTGGGTTTTTTTTTTTTGTGCTTGTTTTTTTTTTTTTTGTTTTTACTGTATCGGTTTTGTTTTTTTTGTTTTTTTTAGTTTTATCGGTTCTTTTATTTTTTATGTTCATCTTTTTCGTTTTCTTTAGTTGCTTTTGTTTTGTTTTTTTTTTGGTTTTTTTTTGATTTTTTTTTTTTTTTTTGTGTTTTTGTATTTTTCGTTTTTTTTTATTAGCTATCTTTATTTTCTTATGAATTTTTATGTGTTTGTGTGATTTTCTTGTACTTATTTTTTCTTTTATTTGATGTTTTGCAATTTTTTTTCTTAAATTTTCGTTTTTTTGTGATTTTTTTTCAAGTTTGTTTTTTGATTTTTCTGTTGCTTTTTTTTTGTTTTTTTTTTTATTTTATCTGTTTTTTTTAGTTACTTATTTTTTACTTTTATTTTTTTTTATTTTTTTTTGTTAATATTTTTTTTTGATTTTTGTTTATCTATGTTCTTCTTCTCTTTTTATTGTTTTGTTTCTTTATGTTTTTCTTTGTTATTTCTTTGTTTGTTTTTTTTTATTATATTTTTTTTTTCTTTTGTTTTTTTTTACTTTATTTTTTTGTTTTTTTTTTTTGTTTTTTTTTTGTTTTCTTGTAGGGATTTTTTTTTTTTTGTCCTTGCTTTCTTTTTGATTTTGTTTATTTTCTTTTGTCTTTTTTTTTTTTAAGTTTTTTTTTTTTCTTTATTTCTTACTTTTATATTTTTTTATCTTTTTTATGCTTTATCATTTTTATATTTTTTTTTTTTTATGATTTATTAATTGGTTTTTTTGCTTTTGATTTTTTATTTGGATTTTTTTTATAATTTTTTTTTAATTTTTGGTTATTGTATTTTTTTTTATTTTTTAGATTATTTTTTTTGTTTTTGTTTTAAGTTTTATGTTTTTTTTGTTTGTTATTTTTACTTTTTATGTTGGTTTTGATTTGTTGTTGTTTATTTTTTTTTTTGTTTTTTATTTTTTTTTTTTTTTTTTTTGGTTTTTTTACCTTTTTATTTTTTTTGTTTTATTTTCTTTTTTTTTTGTCCTTATATTTTTTTTGTTTTTTTTTCTTATTATATGTTGTTGTTTTTTTTCTTTCTTATTTTTTTTTTTGCTTCTGTATTTTTTTTCTAGGTTGTTTGTATTTTTTTTTTTGTATTTTTATTTTTTTATTGATTTTTTTATTTATATTGTGTCATATCTTTTTTTGTCTTTAGTTTCTTTTTTTTTTTTTGTTCTTTTTTATTGTTGTGTTTAGTTTTTTTTTACTTATCTTTAATTGTTGTGGTTTCTTTTTTCTTTCTTATTTTTATTTTTGTTTTTGGTGTTTTTCTTTATTTTTTATTTTTTTTTTTCAATTTTTAATATTGTTAACTTTTTTTATATTTTTTTTTATTCTTTTTTTTTTTTCATTTTTGTTTATATTTTGTTTTATTTGTTGGTTTTGTCTTTGTCTTTTTTTTTTTTTTTTTCGTTTTTTTTTTCTTTTTTTTATGTATTTCTATGTCTATTCTTTGTTTTTTTTTTTTTTTTTTTAATTCTTTGTGATTTCTATTTCATATTTTGTTTTGTAGTAGTGATTTTTTTTTTTAAGTTCTATGTTTTTTATTTTGTGAGTGGTGTTTGTTAGTTTTTTTTTTTATTTTTTTTGTTTGTTCTTTCTTGTTGTTATTATTTATTGACTTTCTTTATATTTTTTTTTTATTTTTTTCCCTTTTTCTTTGATCATGATTTTCAATGCTTTTTATTTGTAGTTCGTTTTTTCTAGTTTTTATTCTTTTTTGTTTGTTTTTTTTCTTTTTTATTTTTTCTTTTGTTGTTTCGTTTTCTTTTTGATTTGAGCGTATTATTTTTACATTTGTTTTTTGTTTGTATTATATTTTCTTTTTGTTTTTTGTTTTTTGTTTTTGTGTTTTTTTTAAACTTTTATATACCTTTCTAATAAAGTATTTTCTTATATATATTAACATAATTTTTTTTTAGGTTTTTTATAATTTTTAAGTTTATTTCTCATTGCCTATTTGATATATTATTTTCTTAAGTTTGCTTTTGAGTCTTTTTTATGCGTTTTGTTTTTTTATAGTTTTTTCTTATTTTTCTTGAATTTTGTTTTTGGTTGTTTTTGTTTTTAGAGAATCTGTGAATTTTTGATTTTATTATTTTTGTTTTTGTTGTATTCTTACTTTTATTGAAGTTTGTTTTGTTTGTATTTTTGTCTATTGGTAGTTTTGTATTTTTTTTTTTCTATTAATGTTTTTTTTTTTGTTTCTTTATGTATTTTTTTCGTTGTTATCTTTTATGTGTGTATTTTTTTTTTTTGTATTGACTTTTGAATTGTTTGTTTTTGTTGCGTTTGTGTTTTTTGGTTTTTTGTTTTTTTTTTTTTATTTTTTTAGTTTATTTATATGATATTTTTTAATTTATTTCTTTTTTGGGATTTGTTGTTTGTTTTAGGATTTTTAGTCTGTTGTTTCTTGTTTTTGTTAATTTTGTTTTGTTTTTTTTTTACTTTTACTGTTTTATTGGTTTTTTTTTTATTGTTTGTTGTTTTTTTTTTTTGTTTTTTTTTTTAATTCTATATTTTAGTTTGTTTTTTTGTTTTATTGTTTTTTTATTATGTTTCGTATTATGTACTTTTTTTGTTTTTTATCGTTTTTTGTTTGCTCCTTATTATATCGTTCTTTATATATTTTTTATTTATGTTGTTGTTCTTATTTTTTTGTTTTTTTTTTTGTTGATGTTTGTTTATTTTTGTGTGCTATTTTTTTATATTTTTTTTTTCTGTTATGTTTCTTTTTTTTTTTTTTTTTTTGCGATTTTTTTCTGTTATTCTTTTTTTTGTCTGTTATTTTATTGTTTTATCTATATTTTAGTTTTTTTTTTTTATTTATCATTTTTTTTTTTTTCTTTTTTTTTCGTTTGTTTTATTTTTCTATTATTTTTTGTTTTATTTTTTTTTGTAATTGTATTGTTCTTTTTTTGAACTTTGTTGTTCCTTTTAATTTTATAGCGTTCGTTTTTTTTTATTTTTTTTTTTCTTTTTTTTTTATTTTTTTTTTTTGTTTTTTTTGTACTTTTTCTTAGTGTTATGATTGGTTTTTCAGTTGTTTGTTTTTTTTGATTTGCTGTGTTGTGTATATTTTCATTTTTTGATTTTTTTTTATTTGTTATTTTATTTTGAATTTTTATTAATATTGTTTTTTCTATTCATGGTTTTTTTTTATTGTTTTTTTGTTAAACTTTTTTTTTTTTGTTTTTCTTCTTTTTTTTTGTATTTTTTTTAATATTTTTTTTTTTTTTTTGTTTGTGTTTTTTTGTTTGTTTTTAGTTATATTTGTTTTTTTGTATTTTTATTTTTTTTGTTTTTTTATTTTTTTTTTATTTATATTTTTGTTTTTTATCTTTTTTTTTATTATTCTTTTTTGTTTTTTGTTTTTTTTTTATTTTATTTTTTTGTCATTTTTCTTTTATTTTAATTTATTGTTTTGTTTTGTTTTTTTGTTTGTTTTTTTCTTTTTCAGTTTCATGATCTTGGTTTTTTTTTATTTAGTTTTTGGTTCTTTTTCTCTGTATTTTCTTTTGTTTTCTTCCTGGATTTGTATTAACTTTTTTTTATTGTTAATTTTTGTTTTTTTTTTTTGGTTTTTTCTTGTTTTGTTCTTTTTTATTGTTTTGTTTTATTATGTTTATGTTGTTTGATTTTTTTTTTTATTTGTTTGTTTTATGTGTTATGTTTTTTTGTTTTGTTTTTCTTTAATTTCTGTTCATGGACGATTATTTTTTTTTGTATTTTGTTATATTGTTATTAGACCTTGTATTTTTGTTTTTCTTTATTTTCTTTATTTTTAGTTATTTTTTTGTTATTTTTTATTCTTGTCTAGTTGTTTTTTTTTTTTTTTTTTATGTTTTTTTATGTGTTTATATTCAGTATGTTTTTTTTTTGAGTTTTCTATTATTTCATATCTTTTTTTTTCATATATTTTTATTTTTTTCTTTGGGTTTTTTTCGTTTTTTTTTGTTTAATTTTTTTTTTAATTTCTTGTGTTTTTTCGGAGTTATTTATCTTTCTTGGTGTTTTGTAATTATTTTATCTTTGCTTTGTTTCATATGTTTCTTGCATTTTGTTTTTTTTGTCTTTATATTTTGGTTTTTTTATTTTTTGTTTTTTTCTATTTCTTTTTATTGGTTATCTCTTTCTTTTTTTTTTAGTTTTTTTGAAATTTTTTGGATTTGTCGTTTTTGTTAGTAAGTTTTGTTTGTTAGTTCACGATTTTTTTTGTTTTTTTTTTGTTATTTTTATTATTTTTTTTGATTGATCTGTTATGTGTTTTTATTTTTATTTTTTTGTTTTTTTTTTTTTTTTTTGTTTTTCTTCGCCTTTTTTTTTTTATTTTTTTTTTTCTTTGTTGTTTTCTTTTTGCATTTTCTTTTTGGGTAATTTTAATATTTTTGTTATTTGGAATGATTTTTTTTGTGAGTTCTTTTTTTTGTGTCTTCTGTTTTTTTCTGAGTATGCCCCCTCCCCACTTTTTTTTTTATTTTTGTTTTTTCTTTTTGTTTTTTGCTCTTCTTGTTTTCTTTGCTTAATTTTGTATTTTTTTAATTATTTTTATGTGTCTCTGACTTTTTGAGTTTTTCTCTGCGTCCTTTTTTTTTTTCTATTTTATTTTTTTTTTGTCTTTTTTTTTATTGTTTTTACGTCGCTATATTTCTCTTCTTTTTAGTTTTTTATCTTTTAGTTTTTTTTTGGGTTTCTGCTTATTTTTTTTTTCCTTTTTTATTTGTGTTTTCTTTTTAATTTTTTTTTTTTTATTATGTTAGTTTTTTTTGTTTTGGTTTTCTAATTTTGATTTAAGTTTTTTTTTTTATGTTTTAATCTATTCTTTGTTTATTTTTGTGTTTTCGTTTTAATTTATTTTTTTCGTTTTTTGTTCTTGTTTTACTTGTATTCTTTTTTTTTTTTTGTTCATTTTTTTTTCTTTTCATTTTTCTTTTTTGTTTCGTTTTTTATTTTTTATTTTCTTTTTTTTTTTTATTTAGTTGTGTTGATGTTTTCTTTTTTTGATTATATCTTGTTATTATTTATTTTTTTATTTGTTTTTTTTTATTATTGTTTTTTTTCGTTTGTGTCTTAATGCTGGTTGTTTTGTAGATATTTAATTTGCTTATGTGTTTTTTATTTATGTGTATTATTTTTTTTTTTATTAGATTTTACGATTTTTTATTCTTTTTGCTTGTTTTTTTTTTTTATTTAATATTTTTTTTATTTTTTGTGTTTTTTTGTTTTGTATGTTTTTGTTTTTTGATTCTTTTTTGCTTTTTTTTATTTGTTTATTTTCTTGTTTTTTGTTTTTATTTTCTTTATTCTTGTTTATTTTGTCCTCTTTTTTTTTTTTTTTGATTTTTCTTTTGGTTGTTTCTTTGGTTTTATTTATTTTTTTTTTTATTCTTTTTTTAAATGATTTATGTTTTGTCTGTTTTTATATTATATTTTGTTTTTGATTTTTTGTTTTTTCTTTCTTTTATTATTGTGTTTTTGATTGTTGTTCTTAATTGTTTCCTTTGAATTAGTTGTGCGTTATTTTGGTTTTTTTTCTGTTTTTTTGTATTTATTTGTTATTTTCTTTTTTTATTAATTTTGTAGTTTTTTGTCTGTTTTTTTTGTTTTATTTTACTGTTCTTTGAACTTTGTATCTTTATTTTTTGGGTTTATTTTTTGTCTCTTTGTGTTTTTTTTGGTTTTTCTTTTATGTATTTGTTTTTATTTGTTTTTTATTTTTATGATATTTTTTATTTTTTTTAATTTTTTGTAACTGTTCTGCTTTTGGTGTTATTTTGTTTTCTTTTTTGTTTTTCATTTGATTTTGCTTTATTTTTTTTCTTCTTTTTATTTTTTTTTTTTCGCTTTTTTTAATTTTCTTTTCTTTTTTTTGTTTTGTATCTTTTATATTGGGTTTTTTATGACTAATATTTTATTTTCGTTTTTTTTTTATTTGTTTTTTTTGATTTATTTATTTTTTTTTTTTTTTATGTGCTATTTTTTTTTCTTTCGTCTTTTTATTGTTTTTTTATTCTTTTAATCGACAATTTTGCATTATTTTTGATGGATATTTTTTTTTATTGCATTTTGTTTTTTTATTTTTTTTATTTTGTTATTTTATTGCAGTTTTTTCTTATGTTTTTTTTATTTGTTTTTAAGTTTTCTTTTCTTTTTTTGTTTTCTTTATACACTTGATGAATTGTTTTTTTGTTTTTTTTCTTTGTTTATTTTTTTTTTCTTTATTTTTTTTCTTTTTTCTGTTATTATTTTTTTTTTTTTTGGAATTCTTATTTTTTTTTTGGTTTGTTTTGCTTTTTTTTGTATTTTATTCTATTCTTCTATTTCTTGTATAGAATGTTTTGTTTTTTTTTAGTTTATTTTTTTTTTTTTGTGGTGATTCTTGTTGAAGTGATTTGTTTAACATTTTTTATTTTTTTGTTTTTGTTTTTTTGTCTTATGATTATTTTTATTTTTTTTTTTGTGATGTTATGCTTTTATTGCTTATTTTTTTAATTTTTGTTCTGATTATTTTTTTTTTTTTGTTTTTTTGATTTTTAGTTTCATTTTTTTTATTCGTTATTATTTTTTAATTTTCTTGGGTTTGTTTTGTCATTGATGTTTTTTGAGCGGGCTGTTTGGTTTTACATTTTCTTTTTTTTTATTATTATTCGATTTAGAGTTTATTTTTTTGGTTTAATTCTTGTGCTTATTTTTTTTCTTTTTTTTGTTTTTTTTTGTATCCTTCTGTTTTTTTTATTTTTTTATACTTTTCTTTTTTTTTTTATTTATTTTATTTTTTTCTGTCTCTTTGTCCTTTTTTTTTTTTTTTTTTTTTGATTTGTTGATCTTTCATTGTTTATATTTTTGTTGGCTTCTTTTCTTTTTTTTCTTGTAGTTTTTGTTTTATTATTTATTGGTGTTTGTGTTTTTTTTTATTTTTTTTTTGTTTGTGTTTTTTTTTTCTATTTTGTTTATTTTTCGTTTTTTTTTTTTTGTTTGCTTATTGAATGTTTTTAATGTTATTTTTTTTTTTTTTGTTTATTATTTTTTTTTTTTTTTTTTAAATTATTTTTTGTTTGGTTTAAGTTGTTGTGTTCATTTGTTGTTTTGTGTGGCGTTGTTTTTTTTTTTCTTAGTGGTGCTTTTCTTTTTTTTTAGTTTTTTTGTATGTTTTTTGTTCTTTCTATTTTTTTTTTTAGTTGTTTTTTTTTTTTTTTTTTAATATATTTCGTTTGTTGTTTGTTGTTTTGGGTAATTTTTTTTTATTTTTCTTAGTTCTGTTTGTTGTTTGTTTGGCGTTTCTTTTGTCTTGTTTATTTTTTGGTTTTTATTTTTTTAGTATGGTTTGATACTTTATTTTTTGTTCTTTTTGTTTTATTATTTTGTCTTTTTTTGTTGTTGTTTTTTTTTATTTTGTTGTTTGAAGTAGGTATGTTTCATCTAGCTAATCTTTTTTTTGTTTGTTCTTTTTTTTTTTTTTGGTTTATTTTATGTTCTTTTTGTATTCTTTTTTTTTATTTATTTTTTTTGTGTTATTCTTTTTTTTCTTTCTTTGTTTATTTTTGTTTTTTTTATTGATTTTATTTATTTTTTTTAGTTTTTGTTTTTCTTGTTTTATGGATTATTTTTTTTTTTTTTGTTTTTTTCTTTTTTTTTTTATTTTTTCTTTTTTCATGGTTTGTTTTTTTGTTTGTTCTTTTGTGATTTGTTTTTTAGATTTTTAGTCTTAGCTTTTGTTTGTTTTGGTTTTTTTTTTTTTTTTATTTATTTTTGTTATTTTAGATTTTGGTTTTATTTTTTTCATTTTTATTTATTTACATGTTTTTTTACTTTCTTGTAACTTTTGTTTTGTTTTTTCTATTGTGTTTTATTGTTTCTTTGCTTTATTTGAGTTTAGTTTTTTTTTCTTTTTGTTTTTTTTTTTTTCTTTTGTTATTGTTTTGACTGTTGCTGTTTTTTTTCTTTTTTATTTATATGTTTATTTTAAGTTTTGGTTTTTTTTTTAGATTTCTATTGTTACTTTATTTTTGTTTTTTTATTTGTTTTTTGTTTTGTCGTGTGTTTTTTTTTTGAATTTTTTTTTTCTTGTTTTCTTTGTTTTATTTATTTGTTTTACATTCTCACTTTGTTGTTTTTTATTGTTTTTGTTTATTTTTTTTTTTTGTTTTGTTTAGTTGATTTATTTATTTTATTTATTTTTTTTTGTTATTATTGTTTTTTTTTTTGTGTTTGTTTGTTTTTTATTTTTTGATTGTGTTTTTTTTTATTAAGTTTGAAATCTTGTAATTTTTTTGTTTTTTATTATTTTGTCCTTTGCGTATTTTTTTGTGTTTTTATTTTTTGTATATGTTATTTTGCTGCTTTTGTGTTTATTTTTTTTTTATTTTTTTTTTTCTGCTTGTTTTTTTTAAATTTTTTATTTTTTTTTTTTTTTTTTTTTGTTTTTCTTTATTGTTTTAAGTGATATAAACTATTTAGATTTTTATTTTTTTATTTGCTATTATTCTTTTAGTTTTTCTTTTTTTGAGTTTTTTGTTTTTTTAATTTTTTGTTTTTTTTTGTTTCTTGAGTTTTGATTTTTTATTTTACTTTTTATTTTTTCTATTATTTTTTTTTTTTATTTTTTGTTTTTTTTTATTTGTTTTTTTTTTTTTTTTTATTTCGTAGATTTGTTTTTCTTTATTTAATCTCTATTTGTTCGTCTATTTGTTTTGTTTTTTTTTTTTTTTTTTTTTAGTATATCTTTTTGTTTTTGTTATTGTTATTTTTTGTTTTTTTTTTATTCTTTTTTTTTTGTGTTTTTTTTTTATTTGTTGTTTTGTTGTTGTGTGTTTTTTTTTTTTTTTTTGTTCTGCTTATGTGTTTGTTTATTTTTAGTTTTTAATTATTTCTATATTTGTTAATATATGATGCGATTTTTGCTTAGTTAGTTTTAGTGAGTATTTTTTTTATGTTTATTATAGCATTTATATTCTTGTTTTTTTTTGAATTTTGTTTTTATGGGATTTTTCTGTTTTTTGTTACTTTTTGTATTTTTTTGTTTTCTTGTTTTTAAGTATTTTTTTTTTTGTTGTTTTAGACTTTTTATTTGCTCTTTCTTTTTTTCTAATATTTTTCTTTTTAAAATTTAATTTATATTGATCAAAATTTTTTTTTTTAATATAAATAAATATTATATTAACAATAAATATATATTTCAATTTATCTAATTTCGTTTTATTTTTTTTTGTTTTTCCGTATTTTCATATTTCTTGTATGAGTGTGAGAGGCAAGTGTTAATTTTGAGAGAGCGTGATGGGAAGGTTGTGTGGGGGTGGGTGGTTTTTTTGTGGATGATGTCGTTGGGGGGGGGGGGGGGGGGGGTGGGTAGGTTTGAGAGACACCATCTTGGGTTGTTGGGCTGGCGAAAGAATATCTATTGAGACAATTATAAAATATATTAGATTGGGTCAAGTCTCAGCCAACTATAACCTGCCCTCCACATCACCCACCCCCCCCTCACCAACACCCATCCCCCAACCCCCCCACAACTCCCCTCCAAACACCCCAAAAACTCAAACCTCTATATAACAAACACCCAAACACCATTCAACCCAACAAAAACACACCTACCCAACCCCACCCCTCCACCCAACCACCCCCCTCCCCAAATCACATCAAAACACCCCCCCACAACACCACCCTAAACATCCACCCACCAAAAACACAATACCAACCCATAAACCAAACAACCCCCCCCACCCAATCACCCTAACCTTTCCAAAACACACCCACAAATTACACCCCCCTCCTACAACTTTCCCCTCACCTCCCCCTAACAACCTATCCAACTAACTCACCTAAACTAATCCCAACACCCCACCCCAACCCAATAATCAACACAACTTTTCACACCACTATATATAAACCATAAACGACCCCCAAAACCAATCTACACAAAAACACACCCCAAAATAAAAATCCAACCCCCCAACCCACACCACCCCCCCCACCCCCCAACCCACCACCACAAACCCCCCCCCCCCCCCCACCCCCCCCCCCACAACCCCCCACCCCCCACAACCCCCCCCACCCCTCCCCCCACCCCAAAAACCACAAAAACCAATATCCACCAAACACCAACCCACACCCCCCACCCCCAAACACCAACCACACCCCCCACCCCCCCCACCCACCCCCACACCCCCCACCCCCCCCCCCCCCCCCCCCACCCCCCCCCCCCCCCCCCCCCCCCCCCCCCCCCCCCCCCCCCCCCCACCCCCCCCCCCCCCCCCCCCCCCCCCACCCCACCCAACCCCCCCCCCCCCCCCCCCCCCCCCCCCCCCCCCCCCCCCACCCACCCCCCCCCCCCCCCCCACCCCCCCCCCCCCCCCCCCCCCCCCCCAACCCCCCACCCCCTAAAACTATCACAATTTGTTTGGTGTTGTTTTTTTTTTTTTTCGTTTTTATTTTATTTGTTTTTTGTTGTTTTTGGTTGATTTTCGTTAATCCGTACTCTAATAATTTTTTCTTTTGTTGTTTCATTTATGTTTATTTTTTCTTTATAGTCGTTTAGTTCTTTATTTTTTTTTTTTTAATTTACTATGTTGTATATCAAAAAAATTATATATAAATGTAATATTACAAATACAAGTTCTTTTTTTATTATAATTTGCATTATTTTTTTTTTTTACATGTGTATCTTTTTCATGTATTTTTTTTATTGGGATATGTTATTAACCAAAAATATTATAAAAATTAATTTAACGTTCCGATTATTATCATAAATTTTTACAATGTAATACATCAGACTCATATATAATTTATTTACATCTTTATATTATATTATCAATAAATAATAAAAAAGATAATAAGTATAAAAATTCTAAATTCTTATTTGATCGTTTCTATTTATTTCATACTTTTACTTAAAAAACAACATAAAAAAAAAAAACAAAACAAAAATAAAGCCCAACATAAAAAATTATAATAAAAAAAAAAAAAAATACGAATAATTTAATAAAATATAACAAAAAAAATCAAAAAAAATTAAATAAAAAAACTCAAAATAAAAAAAAACAATCAAAAACTCACAAAAAATAAAAATAAAAATATAAAAAAAAAAGCAAACCCAGCATAAAAGCATAAGAAAAAAGAAAAAAATAATAAAAAAAGAAACAAAAAATCAAAAAATCACAAAAAAATAAATAAATAAGTCGGTCCGAATAACTAATTGAAAACATCCTCCTAAAAACCCAAAAAACAGAAGAGTCTAAGGGCGAACAATGGGTAAAACAGGGAACCCCACTCGGGATTCTAATGGCATAAAAACATCGACCCCAAATCAATCTAATAAACAAAGTAATTAACCATCTAGATCCTTATGACATTCGCCGAAACCACAATCTGCATGAAACGACTTGTTCAATAACAACAAACATCCAGTCACAATACTCATAATAAAAGAACGACGATAGAAATCATACTACACTTACCCTCACAAGTACACACTTAAGACTTAACTTGTGTCGAATAAAAGGGAAAACAAACACATAAAAAAACTAACGCTAGGGGTTGGGGACACAACAAAAGAACACTAAAACTATAATTGGGCTGTAACCGATACAAAAATTTGAGACCTATCTAAGAAACAACGATCTCCAAAAAAATGATGAACAAAATCATAATCATAAATTATCGTATACTAAGCTAATAAAAAGCACCATATCGATATGTATTACAAAAAGATCAGTGCCTGGCGATATCCTCTCACCTGACAATACGTTAGCTTATGATGAGGTATGGGGTTGAGGCAGTCTCATTTGAGGATCTGGGGCGATGGGTTCACTACTTATCATAAATGAATCGTTGTGGTGGAGTGATATTGTGAGGGTGTGGTGCATGCGTTTTTATAATGTAGAAGGATAGGTAGGAGTTACCTATAGCAGGGTCGTAGTTTAGGCCACAAGTTTATGTTAGGAGAGCTAGATATATTTAAGTTTTGTAGTTTTATCTTGCGGTGCGACTTTCTTCGTTATCGCTTTATAGTACTATTATCTGTTTCGTTTTTTTTTTCTTGTATGGTGCGCTTTTTATCATTATTTCTTAATACTTGTTTCATGTTTTGTTTTGTGTTTCTTATTTCATGTTTTTTCTGTTCTTATTTGTTTTTTTGTAGATTGTTGATCATTATTGTTATGTCTTTGTTTGGGTTGTATTTTTTTTAATATATTTTGCGATCATTAGTTTTTAGAGTTGTTTCTGTGCTTTTGTTATTTATTACTAACTTTTATTATTTTATTGTTTTCTTGTCTATTTTTTTGTTATTTTTTTTGTATTATATTTTATGCTTTTTTGTGTTTGTATTGCTTGTATCGTTCAATGTCTTGTTTTGTTTTGGTTTTCTTTAGTTTTATTTTTGTCTCTGTATGATTTGTTTTTGTTAATTGTTTTATCTCAGTATGGTGTTAGTGTTTATTGTTTTTTTTTTTCTTTATTTCGTTTTTTTTTATTATTTTCTTCTTTTTATTTTCGTTGTTTCTGAATTTTTATTGTTATCTTGTTTGTTTTGTGATTTCTTTTTCTCCCTCTGTTTTTTTATTATGTTTTTTGTTTCAATGTCTTGTCATTTTTTTTTCTCGTTTTTTTTCTTTTATATTTACGATTCCTTACCTCATACCCGCTTTTCTGAACACGCTCCTCTTTCTTCTCACTTTTCACCCTCGTTTTAATCTATATTACCCTTCACTCACCTACAGTTCGACTCCCCTCCTGAGCGGGCTTCACTCTGTTATATCTCGATTTGTCCATTGATCCCCTTACTGCCTTTGATGTTTATTTTTCATTTTTATTCTTTTTTGTTTTTTTAATATTTTTATTCCTTTTATTGCTTCAGTCGTTCCTGTACCTTTCAATTGTCTTGTTTTGTTAAAATTTTTTTTGTAATTGATATTTGTAAATGCCATTAATTTCTTAATCTTTTTATATTATATTATTCTTTTTCGATCTTATTATGTTTTCTATGTCTATTATTGTTTTGTTTTATCTTTAATTTTCATATTGTTCTGTCTTTATTGTAACATTATGTTATTTTTTGTCGATTTCTATTGCTGAACCATATTTTTTCTTGAATTAATTTAACTTTTTGGTCGTTTATTCTGACTCTTGTTTGTTTGCTGTTGGAACTTTGATTTCTTGCAACTTTTTTGTCTTGTATCGTTCGTTATTCTCAGGGTGTTCATTTTTTAGTATTTTTCTTTTGCTTTTGTCTTTTGTTTGATATCTTCTTGCTTGTTTATGTTCTATCTAGATTTTTTTATTGTAACCTTCTCTCGCCATCCTATCTTTTCATTTTTTAGTTTTTCGTATGTTTTGGATGTTTTTCATCGTTACTTTTCGTATAATATGCTTTTCCCGTCTTACTAATGAATCTTTTTGTTCAGGATCTAGAATTCTATCGTTGTTATTTTTTTATATTATATATTTTCTATTTTTATTTTATTCCAATTGTTTATTGTTCTTGTATTTTCTTGGTATGTTGTTGGTATTTGTCTTACGATTTTCCTCCTTTTAGTTTGATTTCTCGTTTGTTAATTAAATTGTTTTTTTGTATTTGTGTATCTTTGATAATGTGTTCTTTTTTTTATTGTTGCTATCGATAGTGCAATTTAACGTTGTTATTCTTCTATTTTGTTTCTGTTGTTTATGCTATCTGTTAACTATCTCAATGTTTTATTTTTTTTATCATTTTTTTTGTGCTTCTTAACTGTATTATATATCACCATTTCATACATATTCATATACCTTAGAAAAATATAGTAACAAGCATACATAATAAAATTAATGAAACCCAATAATGGCCTCCAATAAATCTATTAAAGATTAACATTATATAAAGAAATAAACTTAAAAAAAACCAATCCACATAATAATAAAATAAAAGTACAAACAAAGTAAAACAACAAAAAACAATCATAAATAAAAACTCAAAATTACAATAAGTCCAAATTCCAAAAAAAAAATCAATCTAAAAAAATCTTAAAATAAGAACTAATATAAAAACTATAAAGAAAAACTAACAATACAAACAACACCAAAATTATAAGAATCTGCCAATAAAAAAATAAAGAATAAAACTAAAACTAAAAAGAAAAAAGTAAAAAAAAAAATAAAATAAAAATAATATAAAGAAATAATATAAATAAATAAACATAAAATAAACAAAACAACATGTCAAACTTAAAAAGATACAAAAAAAAAAAAAAAAAAAAAAAATAAAAAAAGAAATAAAATAACGAAAAAAATCATAAAAACTAAAAAAGATAATAGAGCCCAAAAGAGATGAAAAAATAAGTAAACAAGACTAAAAAAAGAAAGAGATTCTAAATAAAACACATCCACAATAAAAAATAAACAAGAAAAATTAATAAAAAATAAAAAGAAAGAAGAAAAATCCAAAAAAAATATAAAAAAACAACAAATATAAAGCTTAGAAAAAAATAAACAAAAAAGAGAAATTAAAGCATACATTTTATAAATTTATGATATAATGCCCAATCTAATTAATAAATTATCATAAATGTTGTACGTTAATTCCCGCTGTAAATTGTTTGCCCCGATTAATGATTTTCACAAAAACAGAACGATCTAAAGTCATCATTTAACAAAAAAAGAGTGGCGAGGGATGGAAGTAAGATTAGTTTAATTAAATATTAATGACTAGTACTAGTATTAGTTAGGGATGACAATTTCTGATTCAATACAAAACTCGACTTTACATCGACATGAAAATTAACAAGTTTCTTTTACAATTTTACATGAGTTCGTGGCATCATCAAACCCGTCAACATGTTTGAGATTCTTTTCAAAAATTATATATACGAGTTAAACTAGTTAGATGGGTCGACCCACGAACTCGTGTAACATGTTTAATCCGTGCCAACTTGTTTAGGTGAACGCGTAACACGAGTCAACCCGAAACTCGTTTAACCTGTATAACCTATTTAACATGTCAACCCATAAAATATAAACGGGTTAAATAGGTTGTGTTCGGGTATGTAAACAAGTTAAGGTTGACAAGGCTGATCCGATTATTTAATGGGTCGAGCTCGAGTTAGGGTAGTTTGACCGGCCAACCTGCTAACCCAAACCCTCGAACCCGCAACGACCTAAAATACCACCCTTAAACTACTATTAGAGAGTTGGGTACCGTGGTGTCATGGCTTCAAGCCATGGGGTAAAAGTGTTGTCACGTCACCACTTTTTTCATGACACCACTCTTGTACATGTCACCAAAAACCCCCTCCCTGATTGACATCACAAAATGTGATGCCGTGAGGGATTTTTTTCTTTTCGTTTATATAATTAAACCATACATTTTAAGTTAAATAAATTTCATTAAAAAAAATACACATTACATAAAATAAACCAAATTTTAGGACTAACGATGTAAATAAAATAGGGACAAAGAGTGTAAGAAAAACACTATCAGATACTAATAATGTCAACTTATATAAAAACAAGGTTTAAGGTGAAATAATAAATTAAAAAAATATATATTTTAGTTCTCCAACTTCCTTTTACTCGTCTTCTTCCTTGCCGTTGTACCTGCAAGTTATAAAAAATAAAAATAAAAACGCTTTCAACTATGTAAAACAAACACAAGACATTAACAATACATACACACACAAACATAAAACACACACAAATAAACACAAAATAAAAAAAGAAAAAAAGAAAAATAGTATGGCGTGGGCTGAAGTTATCGGCGTGAGAGGTGATGGCATCAGTCACGGTGTTGTTGGCGTGAGGGTTTTCTCGGCTGATGCCATGGCGACACCGTACCCTCCACTCTTAGTACCTAAGAGCATCCACTATGGTGTTTTACAAAAAAGGTTTATAATATGATGAAGAGGTTTATACATTTGTTAACCATAGCATGGTACCCGCGCAAAGTAACGATATCAAATATCCATTTTTTTATCGTATCTTGATCTTTAAATTGTATGTAATGATAGTCGGTATTTTACGGTTAACCCGTTTGATAGTTTTAAAAGAGTAAATGTATGTTTAAATTTCTATAAAATATATTAACACAAATATAGGTATTTATAATTATATTCCTTTGAACTTAGTAAAAATTTAATGTTTATTATAAAGTTTATAATTATAAATTTGTAACATCTTTTAATACTTAAATTTAATATGTCATTAATTTACATTATAATACAATTAGTGTAGTGAGAACTTAATTATTGATTCAACTTTTTAATACTTCTTTTTATAGTAATGTTTATTGTGTTAATATTTTTAAGAGGTTTTTAAAAAAAAAAAATCCTAAATATATTATAAAGTAGTATAAATAGTGAAAACTTAGTTCGTGTTTACACAGAATGAAAATATCTAATATATTAAAGCTCTTTAATATTTAATGCATTTAAAATATGTGTAATGTTTACAAAACTTTAAGAAATTTAAATATAGTGAAAAAAAGTTTATACAACCACAAAGTTTATGGGTTAATAACATTGATTAATTATAAATTTTTTATAAATGCTTTATTATTGTGGATGCCTTAACTCTTCATGTTTTAATGATCTTTAAAATAACTCACATTTTAAAATAACTCACATTTTATGTTTTTTATAACCTTTGGATCAAGTGCATCAAACTCGTTCTAAACCTTTTATTAAACTCTAGAGACGCTCTTATACAGAAAAAGAATATGCCATGTTTAGAAAGGAACGTTTGGTAAAAAAAATTCAAATTTTGAAAACCAAAATATTAATTTTCCTACCGTTACAAAATAAAGTAACCAATAATTTTAAAAAAAAAACACACACACAAACACATAGTAACACACTATAAAACACTAACCCACTAATATTCTTTGTGGCCATCTCATTTTCATTTACCCCCTTTTCTACAATACAACAAAGCTCTCACTCTCTCAAAACAGGTATCAATCAATCAATCTTTCTTTTTAGGGTTCCTAATTTATCCTTTTAATTTCAATTAAACTATTATTTATAACCTTAATTTTAACAGGTTATTATTATTATCATGGGTCAGATCCAGTACTCTGAAAAGTATTTTGACGATACTTTTGAATACAGGTGATGATTTTAAATTTTAAAAATTTAATGTTTTTTCTAAACTGTTATTTGTTTTGTTGTTGTTTTAATGATTGTTTTTATGTTTGAATTAATAGGCATGTTGTTCTTCCCCCAGAAGTTGCTAAAATGCTTCCCAAAAACCGCCTTTTAGCAGAGGTATATCCGTTTCTTCAGCTTATTATTGTCCGTCCCGAAATTATTGTCCGCCATTCAAAAAACGCAATTCGAACTTAAAAAAATATTCTAACTAGTCCTATTTTTGATTTTTTGATAGTGGACAATAATTTCGGGACAAACCAAAAACTAATGATGGGCATTAAATTTGGGACGGAGAGATTTAAAGATAACCAGTAGCAGTGTAGCACAATTAAGCTTAGGGGGTGTTTGTTTCGGCTTATACGTGGGCTTATGAGCTTATTTGATTCCAGATTATATATTATAAGCCACAATTATTTGGCTTATTTGAGACTTATGGGCTTATATAAGTTTATCATATCGTAATAAACTTATATAGCCAGAAATTTAGAGCTTATAAAATATAAGCCGAAATCAAATAAGCTCATAAGCCCACATATAAGCCGAAACAAACACCCCCTAAATTCAGGCTTATTTATAGGCTAATGAGCTTATTTGATTTTGGCATATATTTTACAAGCCCTGCTTTTTCGGCTTATTTTGAAGTTTATCGGCCTATATGACCTTATTACTATCATAACAAGATATGTAAGCCGAGAAGTTTCAAAATAAGCCGTAAAACTAAGGCTTATAAAGTATAAGCCGAAATCAAATAACCTTATAAGCCCGTAAGTAAGCTTAAACAAACACTGATCTGTATCAATTTGATGGAGTAATTTTTACCAATTTGATGGACCTAAGTGATTACGTGGTTATAGTTGAATTAAAGTGTTCCCAGCTTCATGATCAAATAGTTTAGTAGGGAAATTGTGTCGAGAATTTCCACCTTTTAAGTAGTATTATTCAGGTTTAGTCTATGAGTTTTATAAATGTAGTCGTTTCAAAAGTATTTTGTCGAATATGTAAGAGCATATAAGAGAAACCTGTTTTCTTTGACTCACAAATTGGAAACAGTCTCAAACTGTTTATTGTAAACAGTTTTCCTAAGAGAGTGTTTGTGATAACGGGTAACGTTTTTTCAGAGTGCATATGTGTTTATTGTGTTTTTGAGAAACAATAAACTCTTTCGGATTAGGAGTGTTCGGGTAAATAAATAACTTACATACATTTGCTTATTCTATGCTGAAATCTGCACCTTTTTTTGTAAGCACAATGAATCTGGTTTTTTATAACAATGATCAGTTTTCTTTATCCAAACAGCCAAACACTTTAAAAGTGCTTAATAGGCAATTCCGGATAAATATTGCTTGGAAATACTATAAGTGGAGAAGTGTTGTTATAATCTCTAATGTACTTGATCCGATTTTCCAATTGGAAGTGTTTTTCTTTCTAGTTATTGGGTGAGATAAGTGATTACGTGACTTTAGTGAAAGTAATGCTCTCACAGCTTGATGTATACAGAGTAATATATAGTGTGGTATGAAATATCTGTTCTGAGATTTTAGCCATCTCACCCTGTTTTCAGAACAGACAGTCTTGTAGGAATTTAAGATAGGTGGTTTTGTGATCGTGTTCTCTTTTTTAAAATGGACTTTGAAACGTGTCTACTTAAGACGGTATAGTGCTAAATTGTATCCTCTAGTTTCTTTGTAAATTAGCTAAACTCTTTAGGTTTGTAGTTGGTTTTGTGACAACGTATTTTGCCTTTCGTATGCCTGGCTACTAGTTCTCGAAGCTTGCTTCATGTGGCAATGAATTTTTGTACTTTCATTCATTTTCATATGTAAAGAGGGAATCAGATATATATCGAGTTGATGCTAAAGAGTTCTGATTTGTTTGTATAGGCTGAATGGCGTGCAATTGGAGTACAGCAGAGTCGAGGATGGGTTCACTATGCTATCCACCGACCAGAGCCACACATCATGCTGTTCAGGAGGCCACTCAACTATCAGCAGAACCAAGAGAATCAGGCTCAAGCTCACCAAAGCCTGCTTGCTAAATGATCCCTTTAGTCCTATGCTATGACACCGTTTCTCATTTCCTGTAGAAATGAGTAAACAATGATAAAGATCTGTATTTTCTTCTATGAATCTTGTTTCAGAATGTAAAATTGTAATCTGGTCGTGTTTTCAGAATGTTAAAAAGTTACTGTCTTGCTTGTTTATTGAAATGAATTCTCACCTTTGGAGTATCCTTTTTATTAGACGAATGTGCGTGTTGTTGTCTCTGTGTAGCTTGCTGCAGTTTCAACTTATATGCTGCAATAAAGTTGCATTCCATGATGTTCCGTTTCATTGCATACCACAAGATGTCTTGTGGCCAAAGATGCTATAAGCCCATAAGATGGTGCAATTTGCATTATATCTTGTAAGGTAGGTATTACTGTAGTTCTCAAGTAAATTGCAAAACCTGTCCCTGTAGGTAAAAAGAACCTAATTACGTGTTTATAATTGACGTGGGTAACATAATAACTTGCCTTTCGTGTGTTCAGCTACTATTTACTGAAATTTGCTACATGGCATACTTTTGTATTTCCATAACATATGTGTATGTACAAGGGAATCTAATATTTTTATCGGGTTTGAGGTACATTTGCTTTGATGATAACGAGATGTCATTTCATTTGCATAGACTGAATGGCGCAAAATTCGGGTACAACAGAGTCCAGGATGCTCTTCAGGAGGCGACTCACTAAATAGAACCGGACTCGGACTCACTATACCTGAACCCTGCTTTGCTAAGTGATGCTAACTAGTCTTGTGCTATGAACCCACATATTCTTTTTTTATAGAAATTAGCTCATAGTGATAAAAACGATTATTAATCTTGTTTTGAAACGATAGAGTTACTTGCTTGTTTAGTTTCTCTTTGTTATGGAGAAATCAAGCTTGAATGTTTTTATTTAAATTAAATTTCTCAGCTGCGTGCTTTGTTTTATTTGATTTTTTTGGCTAAAGTATTGTGAATGTGTTATGAGTTTTGCTTTGTCAGTTTGATGTAATTGACTTTTAACGTGTAATGGTCACCGGTAGGGGTGTCAATAATCCTGACCCGACCCGACCCGAACCCGACCTGACCTTATTCAGGTCGGGTTAATCGGGTTCAAAATTGAAGTCGGGTCAACCCGACTAACCCGAATTCGAAATAGGGTCGGGTATCGGGTTCATATACTTTGCCTATTCGGGTTCGGGTCGACCCGACTGACCCGAGTAAGCTTCTTTTTTTTTTTTTTTTAATTTTGTTAATAAAATTTCAAATTTTCTTAATAAAAATTCAAAATTTCTTAATAGGGTCGGGTTCGGGTATATTATTTTTAGACTCGACCCGACTTGGACCCGACCCGTTTGACCCGAACCCGACCAACCCGCCCCGATTGACACCCCTAGTCACCGGGCATTTGAAATATTTTTATTTTTGCTCTAACAAAAGAAATATTCTTAGTCTAATATCTATTGCTCTTTACAAAATTTACACATGATGTACCCAAAATACACGATGTACCATTGACTGTTAGGAGTTTCATGTTTTTTCAAGACTTTCGCGGTTGCATGGGGATGCCAAATTCGAGTACAGCGGTCGCACTCAAACAATTGATCAGTTAGTCCCGCACATTTTACATTTGAAGACTTGAAAAAAACATGAATTCTGGTTTTTCAAGTTATGCAATTGTAATGAACAAGCAAAAGAATCCGCGCGTTGCGGCGGGGCTAATTTTTTCTCGAATAAATTTTTTTTACGTTTCAGGGTTTTTTTTTGCGATGCGTTATGGCAGGGCTAATTTTTAATATTTTCCTTTTTTGTATGATTCGGGGAAAAAAAATTTGCGTTGGGACGGGCTAATTTTTTCACGAATATTTTATTTTTTTGGGACGGTTCGATATCTTTTTTTTTTGGGCCGATGAATGTAAAAAAGTTGTGAACAATAAAAACTTGACGTGTTTTTTTTCTTATTTGTATTTTTTTTACTTTGGACAAGATTTTGAGCCACATTTTATACGAATTTTAGGCTAGTTTGTCGACAAATGTGTATATTAGTAACAATTTTTTTTTATATGGCTTATGTGTTGGGCCTCATGTTTAAAGTGTTTTTTTTTGCTATATGGTTTTTTTTAATATAATGGGTTGTACGTTTGTGACCATTTCGATTATTTTAAAGTTATTAGATATCGAAGATGTTTCCGCGGGTATTTTTTTTATCTGAATAAATCGGAACTTTTGTAATATTTTTTTCCCTCCTACTTTGTGCATACAAATTTATAAAATAAAAAAAATAAAAAAATAAAAAAATATTCGGGCTGGCCCAAAATGGAAGCCCGTTACTGTAGCTAAGGGCCCACAGTCAAAACGACTGCGTTTTTGTCAACGATTGTGTATATTTATAATGGCATAAAATAGGTTCATATCTCATTGTTGTTGATGATACATAAATTAGGCAGTATCACTTAGGAGCTAAATAAGGGATAAATCGCTGCTTAGCTAGATATAATTTATTAGAGGATAACTAGGCCCAAGCCCGATTTGTGGGCTTTGGGTCCATTAGGGTTAGAGTTATCCATTTGTAATTTATAAATAGTGATCAATAATAAAGTTATACTTACGGGTTTTCATTGTCTAACATGGTATCGGAGCGGGTCTGATCCTCAGACCTAGGTGGCTACGTTGAGCCGTCTCCCCTAAACCACCCCGTCAAACCCTAAAACTCCTAAATCCATTCTACCGTTCCAAAAACCGGGCTTTGGCCTATTTATTCTCTAATATAATTAAGATGAATGGGTGTTATCTTGAGCGGCGGACCTGCTAAGATAGAGCAACCGTTAGCCTCACCGTGGGAGGGGATCCCACGATCGACCTCGGGTGTGAGAATTAGTATGGATGTGGGATAGTATAAGAGTGAGTGAGAGTATGGATTGTGTGTTAACCTGTTTTGAGGTGTCGATGTGTTTGGTATTTATACAGATCCCTCTTTTGTCGTCATCCGGGGATGACGTGTGCATGAACTGGCTATTATCTACTGGGTAATAGCCTGTACGTAATATCGCTATCTTGTTAGGTAAGCCTTTTTGTTGTTACTATTTGGCATCCGATCGTGTCAGCCGCCCGTACGGTCGCAAGTAACAAATGGTATGCAATTTAGGAAAAACTTCGTCTGCACTCCTCTTCAGCGCACTTGTGGTTTCCCGTTTGGACGGTTCACGTGATTCGTGACTTGGAGCTTAGTCATTGTCTTTAGACACGAAGTGCGTATTCCGTAAGGTAAGCCGGGTCGGCGGTCTTGGACCTTCCGCCCGGTACTTATGTCGTGGCTCCAACTCTTTGGCGGCCCATTTCAAAGGTTTCTTGTTTATCTTGTTTTGGTTAAATTATAGGGCGTGGTCCGCCCTACACGTTATCATGTTCCCCTAGTCTAGTCATATTGTACTATCGGGGAAAATGTTTCTAGACTTCAACCTAGATGGGGCATTTATTACCCTTGCACGCTTTATTGCTAGTGCGTTCCACGCGTCCGCTACTCGTTCACTGTGCCTGTCAGCTTCCACCGTAATATTCCTGACTGACGCGATTGCTGGCGTCACCTTCATCCAACAGTTAATCTTCTTTTCATCTGGACCGTCCGTTGTGAGGTGTAATCCGAGCCACTCATTTGGGAAATGAACCATCGTGTCTCTTCCTTAGCCATAAGATTTGTCGTTTCGGTTTCTACGCCACACCTATAAAAAGGGGCGCTGCAGCATTTTATCCATTAATTGCTCCCAAATTTTTCAAAAATTCTCTCAATTCTGCTTCTTGTTCCTCCGGCTGTCCTTTATTTTCCCACTCAAGGTGCGTTATTTCTTCCCTATTGTCGATTTCCTTATTTAATTCCAATTTATCAACCCTAGAATTCGATACCTTTTGTAACGATTATGGGATAGGGGATGAATATGGTCCAGAACAACATGGGCTAATGATACCATTAGGGACTTTCCTCAGGGGAAGATTGGCGTATACACTCGGTTCTTCGAGTTTGCTAATTTTTGCCTTCCGCTTTCCACCTTTTTTCTTCGGGTTTTATCCTATTTCAGGGTACACATTTCCCAACTGTATGTGCTTAGGGCTGCCCGCGTGAGTCACTTCTAGATTAGTTGTCAGGCGTATGGTAGTACGCCCACTGTTCGGCTCTTTTGCTGATTTTTTTCTTGCCACCGGACTTCCTTCTAGGTGGATTACCTTTGAGAAAGGGCGAAAAAGGAAAAATACCACCGTTCCTGCTTGTTATATTGAGCCTTTTTGATTCTTTAAATGGATGGAGGGAGAATTTTTTTTTGGGTCAACGCCTCCGTTGCTCCCATTGCCATGAGGTGGTTTACCGAGAAATAATTCCTACGAGATTCCCCGGTAGATGCCGTTGATGGTGACATGGTTCTAGAGACTTTATTGAACTATAATCCCACCTGAATTAGGAGGTATTCGGAGGAATTTCTTTTTTGTTGGGGTTGAGTCATATGTGGTATGCCCTACCACCTGACCTGTCTTTTATGCCGATGATGAGCAGGGTAGGTTTTTAGGGTCTATCTGTATGTGTTTCATCTTATTATCTTCAAAATTTTATCAAGGTTTCCAACCCCTTTGATGTTGTGTGTGCTGAAAAGAATCTTGCCAGAAACGAGAGACCGTTGTTAGAGCAAATGGCGAACGTGGTTACCCAGCCATCCAATGCCCTAATTAACTTGGATGTGGTTCCACTGGCCTAGGTTCCTCTCGTGGCTACTCTCACTTATACAAAGAAGAGATCTCTGCCTGGATCTTCTACTTTAGGATCTGCTTCTAAGAGAGAGAAAAATGCAGAATCCTCTGGCTCTGGTGCTCCTGTAGCCGGAGAATCTGCCACTAGAGATGACAATACCATTGTGCTTGTTTCTTTCGAAGCTCCGTCCCCAGCTGCTATCTCCAAGGCTGAGGAGTTTGTTCCGGCATTACTTCTGGTGTCCCAAAAAGGTTAAGTTGTAAGGGAAAAAAGTACGGCCTTCCTAAGAAGCCGGTGGTGAAGAAAAGTCAATTGTCCATCCTTCCTCCTAAGTTTGGTATGGGTGAGTCCGCGGCTGGGTCTTCTCAAGAAGCTGCGGATGATGCTGGTTCTCAACAACTTGTTTCAAGGGGAGGTTCCAAAGCCCCTGCTTCTCAGTCTTCTACGTCCACACAGTCTGAGCCGTTAGTCTCCTCTCGCCTTGGGCCTCGATCTAAGCCCATGGCTCAGCACATACCGACGATTGTTTTTTATCTTGTTCAAGACTCTGATGATACTCCTCGTGAAGACCATTTTTATGCTTCTATGAGTGTCGACCCATCTATGGCGAAGGATATTTACCGCCCGAACTGGGAGCTCACCAATGATTTCACCATGGAAAAGGGGCCTTTGTGCCGTAGTTTTATTGGCCACCTTGCCACACCTTGGCAATTTGCATGACTTCGCTCTCTATCTCATCAAGACGTGTGTGATCCGGCAAATGTTGCTGCTACCCGGCACATCACTTTATTTTTAGAGATCCGGCTGAGGTTAGAGAATGTTGAGCTTGAGCGAAGTAAGCTTGAGCTGCCGTAACACGGCGTTAGAAAAAATGGACGCAAAACTAGAGCGTCTCAACAAAATTATGAATGAGAAACCCTATGGGGAAGTGGCCCGGTTGAGGTTGGGATTAGAGGAGGCTGAGAAGGAGATGCTTCGCCTTAAAAAGCAGGCTGAGGGTTTAAAAGCTGAAGCTAAAAAGGTTCTAGGGCTAATGGCTTCTTATGCTCAGAAGCAGACGTATTTGGCTACATTAAATGCAAGGTTCCAAGATCTTCTTTGGGAGAAATAGCATGTAGAGCTCCGCAATGCTAGTCTCCGTAGGCAGGTTGACGGGGAAACAGAAGTCAAAGCTGAATTTACCCGGATGCTTGATGAGTAACAACAGAGGTTTGACGACCGGGTGGCTGTGTTGGATGTCCGTCTAGATAAAATGGCCAAGGCAAAAGATGAGGAGTTTGCTCCTATGCTGAGGGATGCTAAGGCTACCAGGGAGTTCCTTATTAGGAAGGGATTTCGCTATTTCTTGAATAAGCTTAAGAAGAGCGATATCCTTGGGTCTTGTTTTGGTGCTTGTATGTCCGCGGCCATCGCTGATGGCATGAGGCAAGGTCTTGAGGCCGGGTATGTGCATGGGAAGAAAGGGACGAACATCAATTCCATCCCTGATTACAACCCTAACGCAACTGAAGTTTATGCGGTTGCCCTAAAGGCTTTGAGTGACGTGTCATTCCCTCTTCTTAAACAGGTGGAAGCTTATGCTGACCAACCGTTTTCCTACCTAGAAGCTTTGTTAGTGATGGGAGTGCACGAGGACATACAGGATGAGGCCAGGACTTTTACTAATCCTGCTTCCGGCTCTACCTCGCCTGCTGGTGGCGTGATCAATAAGTTTTACTGTCCCACCGAGCATCCCTTATGCCGGGGATGCTGGTGTGGCCGCTCAAGACGCCACCCCAGTGTACAAAGTAGGGAATGTTGATATGGAAGATGTCTCGACTGGAACCGCTCTGAACAATAACGCTGCTGAGACCCTCGTCTTTGACATTTTTGGCTCCAATCTGGCCGCCTTGACTCTTACCAACCCAAGCATTTTCCATTAATGTTTGTAATCTGACTTGTACTTTTGTTTCACCGTGTAATTATAAATAGCCTTTGTAATGTTCACCGGCCAATTTTGGCCGGCTATGAATGAAATCTTTAAGTTTCCAGTAACACTTATGTTCTTTGTACTTTTACTTTTTATTTTGTTTCCTTTGGAAGGTTTACTTCCGTCGGATGGATTAATTGTCAGGTTATCCGTCCTTACGGGGTTGGTCTTTGCCTAGCCCCATTCGAGTCAATTTTGGGGTTGCTCATCCCTACTTTTGGCCTTGCAAATGCCTAAGTAAATTTTATATCCGGATATATGTAATCTAGAACTATGTTCATACGAAGATAATTATGGGGTTACTCAGCCCGTACATTATGCATACCATAATTCATATATAGCAAGTAAACAAATAAGTTTGGGAAACTTGCGGAGCTGATCGGGCTGCCGCTTTTAATTAATTTAAATAGTGCATTACAACAGACATAGGCTAAATGATTAAAAACAAACATTAAAAATATGTTCGGACTCTACCGCTAGCTATGGCTATAGTCGGCGTAAAATAAGTACCGGATTACAAATACTTAGCTTTATATGTAGCATCTTTTAAGGTCTGCAATGTTCCAAGTCCGGGGGAGCTGGTTTCCTTCATGGTCTCGGAGTTTGTAAGCTCCATCTCCAATTGCTTCTGTGATTTCATAAGGACCTTCCCACTTAGGGCCTAGCTTTCCCGTGCCTTTCTGCTTGCTGGCTTCATTGCTGCGGTATACAAGGTCTCTAGGCTTTCGAATGGTGCTCCGGACCTTAGAGTTATAGTACCCCTTCATTTTTCTTTTATGCTTTTCCTCATCTATGGTCGCCAATTCTCTTTTTTTCTTCCAAGAGGTCTAAGTTCAGCATAAGCCCTTCATCATTTTTGTTCTTATCCACCATTGAGCATCTAAGCGATGACATTCTGATTTCAACAGGTATCACGACATCTGTCCCGTATGTCAGTATGAACGAGGTATTTCCATTGCTGGATTTTATCATAGTGCGGTGGGCCCATAAGACGTAGGGGATTTCTTACACCCAATTCTTGTTGTCTTCACCCAACCGGGCTTTGATGCCTCACCCAAACTCATGTTTGCCCGTTCCACCAGCCCATTACTCTACGGGTGTTTAATGGAAGAAAAATGTTGTGTGATGTTCAACTTTTCACACCAAGTCTTGAATGGATCATCTCTAAACTGTTTTTCATTATCTGAGATTATTTCCCCTGTCAGCCCAACTCAGTATACTATGTTATCCCACACAAACTTCATCACATGCTTTCTTGTGATTGCAGCTACTGGTTTGGCTTCAATCCACTTTGTAAAGTAATCTATGGCCAATATCAGAAACTTGACCTTACTTGCTACTTCTGGGAATAGGCCACATATGTCGATCCCCCATTTATGGAATGGCCAAGGTGATGTGATTGTTTTCAGCTTTGTCTTTGGCAGGCGTGGTATTGGCCTGTGCACTTGACATTCTTGGCACACTCTGATAATATCCTAGCTGCATTGATTTTGTCACCACCGACCTAGGACCAGAGTGCATGCTGCAGGAGCCTTCATGTATTTCACGAATCATGTAGTTGGCTTGCTTTGGACTGGCGCATCTTAACCACGACCCCAAAACGAATTTCTGTATAGATTTCCTTCTAGAAGCACATACTACTTTGCTCTTGCTCTTAGCCGTCGCGATTTTCCTTTTTCTTCCGAAAGTGTCCCCTTCTCTAAGTACTCTGCTATCGGCGTCATCCATGTGTTGCCATTTTCTTTAACTATTGCTATTATTTCTTTTCCTTCAATCGATTTGCATGGTAGCACCTTTACTAACACCTTCTTTGTCAGATGAGCAAAACTTACGGAGGCAATCTTGCTTAAGGCGTTCGCTTGTTTGTTTTAGTTTCTAGGTACTTGCGTTATAGAGAACAATTTGAAACATGCTATCAGTTTCTTTGCCTTACTTATATACTTTTGCATTACCTCCTCTTTTGCTTGATATAGATCATTTATCTGGTTTGCAACCAACTTGGAGTCTATAAATGCTTCTATGTGTTTTACTCCTATTTTTTATGCTATTCTCAGCCCGACCAACAGCTCCTCATACTCAGCTTCGTTGTTTGACACTTTAAATTCGAAGCGCAATGCATAAGTAAATTCTACTTCATTCGGGTAGATCAATATTAGCTCGTCCCCGAACCCTCCTTCATTCGATGATCCGTCAGTGAACAGCCTCCATACTTCTTTAGCCTTCTCTTTGTTGGTGGCAACTTCTTTATCACTGTTCTCTCTTTCCGCAGGTAATTCTGCTAAGAAATCAGCAAGAACTTGCCTTTGATAGATGTTCTAGGCCGGTAGGTTATAACATGCTCGCCAAGCTTGACAGCCCATTTTGCTAACCTTCTAGAATTTTCTGTTCTTGAGAGGATTTGCCTAATTGGTTGGTCTGTAATTGCTGCCATCAGGTGAGCTTGAAAGTACTGCCTCAACCTCCTTACTGTGTGTACCAAGGCTAGAACCAGTTTTTCCATGGGAGTGTAGTTGATTTCTGGTGATTGCAGCGCCTTGCCTACAAAATTGATCAGGATCTATTTATCGCCTCGCTCAGCAAGCAAGACGGCGCTCACAGCTTCCTCCGCGACAATATATCAAGGCTTGGGCTTAAGGCTTGACGTGAGATGAGTGGAAAACGTGATAAGACGCGATAAAGCGTGATGCGTGGAGGCTTTTTTGAATTCAATTTTGATAAAAATCGTATTTTTATATATGCAAAGATAGTTTATTGACTTTATTCCTTATGTATGACACTTTTTATAAGCTCAATATATTTGAAATATGATATAAATATATAAATTTATAAATATTTTCATATTTTGTGCCACTTTAAGTCACGCCTTAATAACGTCATGACTCGTCAAGAATTTTAAAGGCGCGAGGCTTAGCCATGCCGCCACGCCACGCCTCACGCTATTTATAACCTTGATCATACTCATTTATAAATCTTTTTAAACGATAATTTTTAATTAATAATTAATATTTGCATTACATTTTGTTAATATATTATTTATATAATAATTTTACAATATATGTTATTGTTAGTACAAAAACTGTGTATGGGGGTGAATATGGGTTTAAATCATTTATTGGGATGAGCCAATGGATGGGCTGTGATGTAGATCTTGTACTAATCCAAGTAATGGAGAGATAATCTGCACAAATGAGAATAAACCGTTAGCCTTACCGCAGGGCGGACCTCGCGATTAAGCTCCGGCGTGAGAGTAAGTACACATGTTTGTCAGAGAATGTCAGAGCATGTGTGTATTAATGATTAAACAGAATGTACCTTCTTTGGGGTGCGAGATGGACCCTATTTATATGCAAGCCCAATACTAGGGTTCCCTAGTATTTCGCTTGTAACTGTTGATGGCCGGAGTGGGTCCCTTGTCGGGCAATGGTCCACGTGTAATCGTGTTTGCGGATGCGAGTGTTCTTCCGTGGTCAGTGTTTGTTCGCGGAGATGCAACAGGTGCGGCTTTGAAGACACTCACGTGCGTCTTTGGAATATCCGGAGCATGACCCTTGTTAGGCTTAGCAGTCCAGCTATTTATTGTATTGGGCCTGGGCCCATGTGCGTATATTATGAAATAAGCCCAGTAAGCTTGGTGCTCATATTATACATCGTCAAGTCCCCCCAGTCTAGTTTGCTTACTGTACGTGGTACAATTATAGCGTGCGGTGAACGTTGCTAGACTTAAGGTTCTATGATTAAATTTTTATTTACTCTTGCCCTGTTCCGCGTTCTTTGTACCGTTTTGGCAGTTTGTCGTTGGTAACGTAGACTCTTCTTGTCCCTTTATCTTCTGCATGATTTGACCTCCTGGGTCCCATATCCAACTGTTATCATTATCTTTTTACTATATCCTTGCACCGTTGATTGGGAAGTGTCTTGGCACGTGTCATCATCTTACCGTCTCTTGACTTAAATATACCATGGGTATAAATAGTCGATTATGCCTTACTATTTCTTTTGTTCATCTCTTTCATTCTTCACCATTGTTGATAAATTCTATGGTTTTCATAGTTTACACAGCTCCTTGAATTCTACAGTTTGTTTTTATTCAGGTTAATCTCTTTGTTTCTATTTTATTATGGGCAGTATTACATCCCTCAAATGTGTTCTTACACAAGAACACCTTAATGCTATTTGTGCTAAATATTTCGTTCCTAAGGAAGTTCATCCTCAATTACCAAGCCCTGATGCCACCATGCACGAAAGACCAACTAGTAAAGTTGGAATGTACACCCGATTTTTTGATTATGCCAACTACCGTATCCTGTTTTCTACCTTCTTCGTGTCTATTCTCACCTATTTCCGCATTCCGTTTTCCCAATTGTTCGTGTTTGGATCTGCCAAGGTTTCTCATTTTGAAATCTTGTGCCGTGTTTGCAATATTGAACCTGATGTTAGCTTGTTCCGCTACTTTTATATACACAATTATAAAAATGGATGGTTTAGGTTCATTAAGCGTCCGAACGTCAGTGCTTGCTATTCCAAGAATTTAGATTCCGTGAAGAATTGGAATGATCATTTTTTCTGGGTTGATGAGTTTGTGGTTCCTGTTAATGCCCGGTTTAGTTGGTTTTTGGGTTCAAATATTGTCAAAGATCGAGCTCCCGCTCTCTCTGAATATAATGTGGAGCATGTTAATACCCTTATTGCTCAAGCCTCTCCGTTCCTTAGGTTCCCGAAAGAATTTCTTTGCTGGGTTGGCATAAGCCGTAATTACCTTTTGAATAAAGATACTTATCCCCGCTTTGAGTATGAGAACGGAGAGGGTGGGGTACTATTTTCCGTACGCACTTTGATTATTGTTTATGCTTTTCTTGTTTTCTTGTTTCCTTATCCTTTTTCCCTGTTGTCTTTTGCAAAGATGGATTTGAATGCTTTTATCCGTACCGCTAATCCCCGCAAGGTGAGGGTTGTTGAAAGAGCCAGAGCTGAAAATGAAAGACCTATTGTCACCGTGGCCAAGCATCACACCGTGACCCTACTTCCGACCTCTGTGGTTCGTTCCTCCGGAGAGTTGTCGGCTAGTGTGGAGAGGGAATTTGTTGGAGATGCAAGTGTTGGTGATGGTGAAGATCAGGGGTTTGATTCCGTTGCTGGTCAGGATAATGTTGAGCCAACCGTGCCTGTCACTAAGCCTGTTGAAGCTGAAATTCCTAGGCCTACGCGTTCAAAGAAAAAGAGAGTAACCTATGATAGTGAGGGACTGCCTGTCGCTTCCCATCCACCCAAAAGATTAAGGGCCGATTATGGGGATACTAGGTAGGTTCGCTACTGGAGGTAAGTCTCTTAGGTGTTCTAATAGGTTGCTCCAAGAATTCTCGTATTAACGGTTTATTAGAAAGGTGTCCAGCTCTTCCTACCTTACCCTTTATTACTTCTTCCGTGACAGCTTTACCTTTGGAGGAGGGCGAAGATCGTACTGACTCCGTGACTGGCCCTTCCTTGCGAACTATAGGTCCCTCCGCAAGGTTCGTAGTCCTTTCTGATTCTTCTCATCACTCAGGCGCTAAATTGCGATTACTGAAGTTTGATTTATTGTACAGGTTGCTGCTCGGTCATGACTAAGGCTACTATTGTTGTAACTTCCTACTGATTTTAGCAACGATAAAATGTCGCGCCGCATCCGTCGTTTTTCGGTTCTTTCTAGCTCATTGAGAAGACGGGATCGTATCTTAGTCTTTTTACAGGGAAGGGTCTGGTAGTTGTTTTGCTGCCTTAGGAGCATCGTGCGGAAGAGGCTGTAGGTGCCGGCTCAGAGGAAATCTATGTTCCTGAGTGGACGGTGACTAAGGGTTTTGAGATGAATGATGGGCGTTTGTGTGCCAATATGATTGATCACTTCACTCCTCCTACCTTCTTCAAGACTGTCCGCGGAATGGAGCATGAGCAATTATTTACTGAGTTCAATGTATCAGCCGCACGCAATTTGAGTTTGAGCTCCGAGGTCGAGGATTGCTGTGCGGGTATAATATCTTGGAGAAGAGGAAATGGAGATCTCTTGCGGAGGAGAAAAATATTTTGTTGGAGGCGAAAGACAAGGAGATTGAAGATTTGAAGTCTCAATTGCTTAGGGCAAGGGAGGAGTCCGCGGAAGTAACCCAACTCCGTGCTCAGGTATCTGGTCTTGAGGCCACCGAGAACTCTCTTCGAGGCGAAGTTGCTTCTGCCAAGGACCACAACGTCCTTCTTGAGCAAGAATGTAATTCTTTAAAGCTAAAAGTGACGGGCCTTGAGTCTGCTATTGTTGAAAAAGATCATGAGCTTTCTGAATTAGGAGCGTCTTCTTCCTCCTTGAAGTCCCAGAACCAAAGTCTTGTTGATCAGGTATAGTTTTCCGTCCTTAACTATTTTCTTCATAATTTTGTGTTTCCCTCTCCTCACATATACATATATGTATCTCTTAGGTGCATGAGCTGGAGATTTCTTCCGCGGACCTCCGTGAGAAGCTGGAGATGTATGAGGGGAGCTTGAAACAGTTAGAGGAATTTCAAGATAATCTTATGGGGCCCCTCAGGACTAGGTTGGCCGAGATTGATGCTGACTTCACCCGGTGTTGTATGCGTTTTCAAGAGAGTTTCCATCCGCACCTCCTCAACGTCGTTGCGGGGTTAAGATTGGTTACCTAACTAATGGATGAATACTATCTTGATGTTAAGTGCCTTAATTCAAATGAGTACATGGAGGCTCTTGGTCATGCTTTTGGTCGTGCTATAGAGAAAGGGATGCAGGAGGGCCTAGCCGCAGGGATTGAGCATGGGCAAGCTGGTAGGTGTTTGACTGATCTTGAAGCTTATATTCCCTCTGCGGAGGATGATTTTAATTCTGCTATCCGTGAACTCCGTGACCTTAACTTTCCGCTTCTTCAAGAGCTTTCCAACAAGAAGGATGCCAGCACTTGGGATATTATGGATCTTCTCCGTTTGGACGACGCCGTGGCTAAGACCTTAGGTATGACCGATCTTCACCTCAGATTGTGATCGATGGGTTCCCGTTCATCATAAGCATGATAGAGTCGTCATTAGGAGCCACGCCTTGTCGTTTGCTTTGGATATTTGCAGTGGAGTAGTTGGAAGAAAATGGAAAGGAATCTTATTGAAGTCTCCCATTTTTAAAGACGTCTTTTGTGTTGTCTTGTGATCCTTTATCCGTTAAGGCTTTGATTGAACTGCCTGCTGAGGTTCCCGCTACTAATGTGTTATATGCTGTGGTCATTGTTCCTCATACTGATCCTTCCGTTTTCGTAGAAGATTACGATAATCCTGATTCAGCGGATGTGGTTCCGAAGAACGCTTCCTAGGTCCGGAAAAGTGAAAGGAAAGAGCGGATGCTTCAGCTAGAGGTGGCTTATGTTTTCCCACTTGGATGATGAAGCTAGGGATGCTGTTTTATGAGTGTATTTGTTTTTCCCCCCGCGGTCGCATGTGACCTTGCGGTTTCTCTTGTAATTAAAATATCATGGCTACTTATAGTTCAACCTGTTATGGTGTATACTGCGGCCGTATGTGGCCTTTTTGTTGCGGTATTTTTCATGTAACCGATTTTGCCACACTTTTTGGACATATTTATTATATATAAATGTTGCTGCTATCTTTTCATATCATGTGTGATACCTTTAGTAAGACAGTCTTGTTTGGATATTTTGTGGGTTATTTTCCCGGTACCGGGTTTGCAATACCTCTTACGTACTTTGAGCTAATTGTGAGGTTACTCATCCTTTTGTTTACGGATAACTAACATTAATGGAGACGTGCTCCGTGATTTTTTCTCTTTTTTTCGTCTTGTTCGGATTGTGCGCGGCTAATCAAAATAAATGAACTTGCAAAGTATAAGATAGAAATTTTTTCAAACAATCTTGTGAAAGGTAGTAATTTCACTTTTTTCATAAAAATTATTAAAATTCATATTACATGATATTTAAAAAAAAACTTCTCACGGAATAAGTAAAAAATTGCTATTCCCATCACGGATAGTCCGTTATGGTTAGGTGCTTACACTTTGATACTATAAACACTTTTGAGGTTTGCGTCGTACCAGGTTCTCTGGTACTCTTTGCGTTGCTGGTCTCTTTCAACTTGTCGATCCATTTTCCAAGTGCATTCCGTGACTTCGTAGGGCTTCCCATTTAGGTCCTAACTGTTCCCAGTGTCTTTTACACGGCTTGCCACGTTGATTGCTCCGATACACTAAGTCTTCTTGGCCTTGAAAGCTTGTATTTTTACTTGGTGTTGTAGTATTTTTTCCATTTCGCCTCTTGCTTTTTTGCTTCTCTTATTGCTGCTGCTCTCGCTTTTCTTCTATATAATCTAAGTTGGTTCTAACGCTACATCTATTTTCGATAATGTCTATTCTGATGTCTGAACGTGGGCATTCCAATTTCGCTGGGATGCCAGCTTCCGTTCCTTAAGTTACGAGAACGGTATTCGTTTGCATGTCCCCATTTATGGACTTGATCATGGTACGGTGTGCCCCAAAGTACGTGAGTGATTTCTTACAACCTGTTCTTGTTTTCTTTGCTTTAGTCTTGTCTTTTATTCTTCCCCCAGACCTCCTGTTTGCTCTTTCACCACAAGTCCGTTTCGTTATGAGATGTTCCCGGAAGCAAAATGTTTTTGATGGCATAATTTTTCACACCAATCCTTAAAGGGGTTATCTCGAAATTGCTTCCCATTATCAGATATGATCTCTCCTGGAAGACCAAATCTGCACACTATGTTTTCCCATACGAACTTTTTGACCTGGCTTCCCGTGATAGTTGCTACTGGTTTTGCTTTTATCCATTTGGTAAAGTAATCCATAGCCACTATTCCACTATGAGACAATTGACTTGTGACCAGGTCCGTTCCGGGAAAGGTTTTCCAGCTATGTCAATACCCCTTTGTAAAATGGTCCACGGAGAAGTGATCGGATGGATTCAGTTGTTCCTGCGGATTCCTTGGGAGGGCTTGTGTATTGGCATTCCTGTGACATGCTTTTATAAGCGTACTTGCGTCCTTGTTGCTTGTCGGCCAGTGTAACCAGTCCTAAAAGCTTTGGCAACGACGGATCGGTTTAGTCGTATATTCTTGTCTGAGCCCGCATGCATTGTTACACGAAGCTTCGTGTATCTCCCGCAAGACGTAGTTTGCTTGTGAAGGTCCTACACATCGAAGCCATGGGCCTAAAAAAGATTTTTTGTATAGTTATTCGTTGATGATGGCGAAACGTTGTGATTTACGCTTTATCGCCCTTGCCTTTTTCCTTTCTGCTTGGTTAATGTTTCATCCGTGAGGTATCATGAATTGGGGTCATCCAGGTATCCCTTCTTACTCTTCCACGGCGAGCTTCTCTTTTTTGTTTACGATTTTTCTTTCAATTCCTCCACACAACCTGTTTGCTGAGATGTGAAAAACTGTGTGGACGCCTTTTTTGTTAATGCAATCTGCCTTTTGTTCTAGCTTCTTTGGGGACTTGCTTTATGAGATTATGCACGAAGTAGTAGTCAGTGCTTTTACTTTACTAGTATTTGACCTGTCTGTTTCTTTCGCGATGGAAGTCCCATTCCTTGGTTTGCTTACCCGTTTTGATTCTACATTTTACTTCGAGGTTTTTTGACCACCCCATTTTTTCCACTATTCGCAAATCCGCTATTATTGCATTCATATTCTGTAATTGTAGTTGTTTCAAACTGAATCTCAAAGCGTGGGGGCAGGGGGGGGGGTGGGGGAGTAAAGTGAACTCTACTCCCTCCGGATCCTGTGGTATCACTCTGCTTCCACATCCGTCAACGCAAGATGACCCGTCCGTGAACAAGGTCCACCGTGCCGGGAGCGGCTCTTCTTTTCTTACGGAATCGTCCTGTCCTTCCTTCCTCCTCTGGCCTTTCCATAATAAAATCGGCTAATACTTGCCCTTTCATAGATACTCTTGGCCTGTAATGTATACCAAACTCTCCTAATTGTATGCTCCATTTTTGCATCCGACCAGCGACTTTCGGGTTTGATAGTACGTTTTTGATGGGTTGATCTGTTATTACCGTGATAGGGTGAGCTTGGAAATATATTCTTAGCCTTTTGCTTAATGCATCTGCCTTTTTGTTCTTGCTTCTTGGGACTTGCTTTATTGAGAACGCACGAAAGGTATTAGTCAATGCTTTTACCTTTTCTAAGTATTTGACCATGTCTGTTTCTTTCGCGATGTAAGTCCCATTCACTTGGTTTGCTACCAGTTTTGATTCTACATTTACTTCGAGGTTTTTGACACCCATTTTTTCCGCTATTCGCAATCCCGCTATTAATGCTTCATATTCTGCTTCATTGTTAGTTGTTTCAAACTGAAATCTCAAAGCGTATGTGAACTCCACTCCCTCCGGATCCGTGAGTATCACTCCTGCTCCACATCCGTCAACGCAAGATGACCCGTCCGTGAACAAGGTCCACCGTGCCGGGAGCGGCTCTTCTTTTCTTACGGAATCGTCCTGTCCTTCCTTCCTCCTCTGGCCTTTCCATAATAAAATCGGCTAATACTTGCCCTTTCATAGATACTCTTGGCCTGTAATGTATACCAAACTCTCCTAATTGTATGCTCCATTTTTGCATCCGACCAGCGACTTTCGGGTTTGATAGTACGTTTTTGATGGGTTGATATGTTATTACCGTGATAGGGTGAGCTTGGAAATATCTTCTTAGCCTTTTGCTTGCATGTATTAATGCCAATACTAACTTTTCCCAATGGAGGTAGTGTAGTTTATTCCGGGCCCTAGAGCTTCCGATTTACAAAGTAAATTGGCCATATGCCTGGCCTCCTTTCCGTCTATGATAGGCGCTGCACCGCTTCCTTGGACGCTGCCAGGTATACAATGAGTTCCTCTTTTTCTTCTGGAGCGATGAGCATAGGTAAACATTTGCTATATGTTCCCTCATTTGTTTGAATGCAGCTCGTCTTCCTCCGTCCACAGAAAGTCACTCTTTTTTGTGCATTTTTTCAAAGTTTTGAAAAATGGTAGTGATTTCTCCGCTGACTTTGCTAAGAACCTGTTTAAGCTTGCCAATTTTCCATTTAACTTCTGCCAGCATCTTTCAAGCATTTTGGTGATTGAAGGCTTTTAATTTAATACGGGCGTTCTACCTTATCCGGTGGCAAATTAAATTTTAATTAGCTTTTATTATGTGACCCTGGTATCCCAAGAAGAACATTCCTTCCTTAACTCTAAAGTGTGCACTTTTTTGGGTTCAGTTTCATGTTGGATGTTTTCTTGGTGAGTGTCTTAAAATGTTTCTTCAAATGTCCGCGGATTGCTTCATCTCCGTGCAGCCTCTTTATAACCAAATCTTCCACGTTATACCTCGAGTTGGTCCTCGACCTTTCCCTATCTGTCCATGGAATGTTTTGTCCACTAGCCTTTATATGTTGCACGGCGTTCTTAGACCGAAAAGGCATTTTGATGTAGCAAAAAAAAAATGCCTTTGGTTTGTAATAAACGTGGTCTTTTCCTCTTCCTCTATTGCCATTTGTATTTGGTGATAACCCTTGCCTTGTATGCGTCCAGGACGCACTTACAGTGGAGGATGGAATCCACCAAAGATTCGACTTTTCCAGTCTATTTCCTTGGCAGAGGGTGTAACCGTTCCTTGGGACATGCCTTATTGAGGTCTTTTAAAATCACACGATTCTCCCAAACTGTTGTCACTCTTCATTTACCATCACGGGTTGCTTGGTTTGGAGAGCCAAAATCATGATAGTGAACTTCTCTCATTATCCACAAGTTGTCACCAGCTTTGCTTTACTAACTTGTCATTTTATTGCTATGTCCTTTTCTGCGGCTTGGCTATCTCTTTTCTTTTGCCTAACCGGGTGGACAAACCCTTCCTTTACATTTAACTAATTCGCTCCCTGCTTATCTGCCTTTGGGAACGATGTCTATTCCGTTGGGGTCCAGGCGGAATATGTCCAGACATATGTTTGCGTTTTATAAAGTAGGTTTTTTTGCTACGTTTTTACTTCTGTGGTTTTATCCGTTATGTATGTGTTGAGGTCAGTACCAATCATTATGTTCTGTTCCGGATGTTCCGGATTTGAATTGTCACTTTGATCCTTTCCTTTTTTACTTTGTTCTTTGGGAGGGGGTGTGGTCTTTCTGGTCCGGAGACCATCGCACATTTCTATGGAATGATCTTTACTGCTTTTAGCGTAAGTATTCCTCCCTATAACGGATTTATCTTTCCGTGCGTTGTTGTGGATACCACCTATACCTTCCCCCCCCCCCCCCCATCCCCCCCCAACCACACCCCCACTCTCCCCCACCCCTCACCCAACCCACCCCCAACTCTGTTTCACCCACTCATCACGCTTCGTGTTCGTTACCTCCTCTTAATTTTATCTACTTTCATTTTTCGCAACCGGTATTTCCAATGAATTCATTTAAACGGAGACGTTGATCTTACCACCATGAAGTCCAGCCATGCTGATGTTGGAGTGTTCGTTCATTCCCCGACTTTCACCAAATGTTGTTATTTACCCTAATGCGCCATTTTTTTCACCGCTGAACCATTACTAGCGAAGTTGTGGCCAGGGACCATTTGGTTTCTTATTTGGACGGCAGTCGATTTTAAAGCAGTTCATTCTCTACATACGTGCTCGTAAAGTATTTCAAATGTTGATCTCCGTCAATAACTTGCGGTATGCATTGGTGCCTTCCAACTTCTGCTTCTATTATTAGGGGCCCTTCCGTCTGGCTCCTCTCAGCGTTCCCCCTAGTGGAAGGAAATGATATTTCGAGGGTCGGGTGGAGAAGCTTTTAAGGTGATCCTTGTCTTACGGCTTTTTTGCCGTGATGAATCATTAAGATTTCCCTGAGGTTTCCCTCTTTTCCGGAGAGGGGTTTCACCTTTCTTTTTCGGCTGTTCTTTCAGCTATTTTGCTTCAGCTCGAATTAGATTTAGGGGTTTTGTGTGCAGTTTCTGGCTTGAGCATGTCCTCAATTTGTTTCCTCATACTGGTTGCATTCTTTCTGTATTGTGCCCCCACTTCTCCCGTGAAATCGCATAAACTTGGTGGGCGTTTCGCTTTTCAACGGGGGTGTCATTGGAGGTTTGGGGTCGTAAATTTTCCTTTTCTAGAAGGCCAGAATTTCTTCGGAGTTTTCGTAGTAGAGAGTGAACTGTCTCGGTCTTTTCTCCGTCTTATGTTGGCTTGCGGAAGCCCCATCCTTTTTTGGAAATTCTGGCCTATGATTCCCTTCGGGTGCCTCAGGGCCTGAGGAACCTCTTGTTCCTTTCTTTAATTGAGGCCGCCTTAGCCTCTTGCCCTTGAAGAAAAGAAGTCGGCAAACCTGCATCATTGTTCTACTGTTTTTGAACTTTTCTCGTGCAATCTTTTGATGAGCTCAGGATTTTGTTGATCCGTGCACGAATCCTGAGATCTCATGCACTCGGTGATCCTTTAACCATTTCCACTTTCCATCTTTATACCTTTTGTATGAAGTCTTTTGTGGATTCTCCGTCTCTTTGTTTGATGTTGTCGAGCACTATGGGGTCTCTGATGCACTTTTCTGTTGGAGGTAGTTTTTTTCTCGGAATGCTTCTCTTAGATCATTGTAACTGTCGATTGATTCTGGCGGAAGATCGTCAAACCATACTCGGGCGTTTCCGAGTTGTGACGCGTGGAATTAAACATGTGACACCGTGTTGGCATGGCCCATCTTTCTGTTTTTGCAGCTGCCTGGAAGATTTTTAAGTGATCTTCGGGATCTTCACTTCTGTTGTATGTTTTCACATGACTTGGCATTCGTGGTTTCGGGAAATCGAAGAGTGACAGCAGAGATCGTGACATTTTGGTGAAACGGAGCAAAGATACGGCACGATACCCAAGGTTGGGAGAGATCATCATCTTCACACTGAACTTTTTCCTTCGTGATTTAGACTTCTAGTGTCCACCTTCACTATCTTCACTTTCAGAGTAATTTTCAGTATACCTTGAGCTTTCCTGACGGCTATCGAAGTGTGCGGATGTACTCCGTCCTCTGCCCCCCGAAGTCTCTTAAACACGGTGCTCTCTCTTCTTTCCTTACTCTTGTTATTCATTGCCGTGGGCGATTCTTGACCTTTCGGCCTTCAAACTATGTAAAGTCGCGTAGGATTATGACGCGGGCTCTTGAGAGCGTCTCTGTCTTCTTGGCGATATTGTCCTGGACTCAGAATATGCTGATTCTTGTGCCCTAGTGCTTTTCTTCCGGTTATCGCCAAAGTCGAGCCTTGCTTTTACTTCCTCTAGCTTTTCTTTCTTTCTCTTCTCATACTCATACTTATCCGCCATGATTGGTAGTAGTTTTCATAGTGCTTTCACAGAAAAACCTTCTTCGAGATCACCGGGGATGTTCGTTTCGCGGAAATCCCTGGGGGTTTTGCTTTGTTCCTTCCCTATCGTTATTTCGCACATCAAAACTGGATGGCTCAGGGGTTGGTTCTTCGTGAGTGCTCATAGGTGAGTATTTTCAAGGAAGCAGTTATATCGGTCTCACGGATGGCGCCAACTTGTTTAGTACAAAAACTGTGTATGGGGGTGAATATGGGTTTAGATCATTTATTGGGCTGGCCAATGGATGGGATTTCTTGTGATGTAGATCTTGTCTAATCCAAGTTATGGAGGAGTTAATCTGCGACATATGAGATAACACCGTACCTTACCGCAGGGCAAACCCGCGATTAATGCTCCGGCGTGAGGTAGTACACATGTTTGTCAGAGAATGTCAGAGTATGTGTGTATTAATGATTAAACAGAATGTACCTTCTTTAGGGTGCGAGATGGCCCCTATTTACAGGCAAACCCAATACTAGGGTTCCCTAGTATTTCGCTTGTAACTGTTGATGGCCGGAGTGGGTCCCTTGTCGGGCAAGGATTCACGTGTAATCGTGTTTGCGGATGCGAGTGTTCTTCCGCGGTCAGTGTTTGTCCGCGGAGATGCAACAGGTGCGGCTTTGAAGACACTCATGTGCGTCTTTGGAATATCCGGAGCATGACCCTTGTTAGGCTTAGCAGTCCGGCTATTTATTGTATTGGGCCTGGGCCCATGTGCGTATATTATGAACTAAGCCCAGTAAGCTTGGTGCTCATAATTTATAAATCTTTTTAAACGATAATTTTTAATTAATAATTAATATTTGCATTACATTTTGTTAATATATTATTTATATAATAATTTTACAATATATGTTATTATCTCTATTTTATAATCATAATACGTTTATAGCATCAGACTCAAACTTTATCAGACTCAAACCTTATAAAGAGACACAATTACTTTTTAAGTCAGCTTACATGCATAGATCAAAGTCAGCTTCCACAACATGAACCAATCAGCATGCGTGTGTTGTGACGTACGTAACTGATCCCCACCAGCTGTTCTATATAAAGAGTTTTCACAACTCTAGTCTTTTAATTCTTTAGACGTAGGCGAATCATCCGGTTATTGTTCCGATATGGCGAGTAAGAATATCTCTTTAGAACCCCCTTCAGTTGTGTTCACGGGGGAGGCGAGATATCTGACACCACTTTGGGTTTTTGGAAAAGGATGTGAACTTTCTAAATCTGCAACTACAGAAGGTATGTCTTTCTTCCTAATTTTAACTCCATATGTGTTTCCTTGTTATGTTACTGATGTGGTTCACCAATTTTCTAAACCATAGGTTTTGAGCTAAGGGCTGGCAATATTGACATACATGATCAGACAACACACCACAAGATAAAAGTTGCACTAAAGTTGTTAGCTTTACGCGAGCAACATCTTCTTGTTCAGTTTTGGTCACCTCGTGTAGTTGGGAAGCAGCACCAACTTACAACTATAGATCAACCATTTGGTTTTGGTCTATGTGATGATCAAAGACTTATTTCCTATAGGAAGGACTCTGAGTGCAAGATTTATGACGTGGATAAGGATTATAATGAAGAAGAAGACGTTAGTCCTCTCGTGCGAGTATTCAGGCAAGGATTGTCTGAATGGTCCTTAGATGTCACTAAATACTTGCCAAAACATTTTCCACAACAAGAGTGCGCGATTCGTTGCAATCTCCATGGATATTTGGCTTTACCAGCGTTCGATCCGACTACCAGGTTATGTGTTGGTGTTCTTGAAGTATTGACCTCTTCAATCTATACAAGTTTTTATTATGAGGTTTAACAAATTCAGAAGGCATTGAAGGTACGACATACTCTTTTTTTTAAATTTACAAATGAATCATGTTTGTGTTATATTCTACTAGAATATACTTTTTCTCCTAGCTACTATAATTTACAAAATGTTGTTAACTTGTATAAACAAGATCTGACATGCCTACAAGTATCTGGTGGTCCTGCTCCAAATGTAAGTTTTGCTCTGATGGCTAAAATTTTGGAAAAGTTTTTTTTTCTCTCTAAATCTTGTTTTGCTTCGTAATTCTTATGTGGGAGATGTCTTTTATATACAGATCGACCATGAAGGCAAGCAGAATGAGTTGAATAAAATATATGATCTTTTGAAAGTCGTATGTGACACTCATCGATTGCCTCTTGCTCAGACGGGGTTAGGGCTCTAACCCCGTCCACTAGTGTTGTTTCCCATGAACAAGTTTTAACGAAGAGCTGTAATCGTTATGAAAGAAGATGCCTTGGAAAAGACTGCATGTCAACAGTTTCTCTACCGTTTCGTGTACAAGACATGGGCTTGTGGCCTTTTAAGGATGCATGTAAAGCACAACACTTACATATGTCTCGTACGTGGCTTGGTTGGCAATGCACTTTCATACCGTGGATCATGTTTTTGCGAAGATGCAACCAAGCTCAGTGAAGAAGAGTACCCTTTGGTCAGCCATGCAGGCATGAGTGGTTTAACTAGCTGCGTTGCAATCTATTTGCATAGTGTCGGAACTAATGATGGCGATTTTCTAGAGTTCTTTCTCCCATCGCGCTTAGAAGACACTAGATACAAGCTGAAGAGCAGGTCATCGAAATATATTATGGAGTTGAATTGGATGATAATTTACCTATACAAGTTATTGGACCACTAACAAATCCCAATGAAACCAAAGAACCTTATATCATGCAAACATCCTCTGTGAATTCCACCAACGTGAGTGTCACCTTTACTGATGCTGGTGAAACGAACAGCTATATGAAACAAGGCAGAAAGCGTAAAAGAGGCTCAGAGGACACAATGGTGTTAGTGACAGTAACTTACGGAGAGGATATCAAAAGCTTCAGATTTCCTATTTCATTGGGACTGTTGAAGCTGAAAAAAGAAGTGGCAAAAAGGTTCAAACTGATCAGTAAAATGATTTGTCTGATACACACAGACGAAGACAATGATTTAATACTCATTTGTGTCGATAAAGATTTGGAGGATGCTATGGTTGCTTCCGGCAGTAAGAACAGTATGAACTTAATCTGTAAGCCATCTGCAGATTAATCTTTTAGGACATCATACATACTGTAGCTATAACTTTATTTATTTCTATTTTGGATAACAGAGGTTTATACTTCATTAAAGAGTAATATCTCTATGTACTTTTCCACCCATTAGTTTATTTTATTTTATTATTTAAAAGTCACACTTATGGAACGATAACAATTGGTATGTAAAGTACGTGCCCGATCGCGACTTACTTGTATATCAAAAGTCTTATTTCTACATAAAACTAACAGATACTATATCTTAAGCAAGTTCGACATCAAATACGTGCGTAAAAACAAGTCTAGCAATAAAAGTTAATAAGACAAAAGTTCTGTGTAGAACACGATCAAATCAAAGAACAAAACACTCAATTACAACCACCCATTTAACTTTGATCCTACGGTTAAGATTAATTGATATTTTAATTTAATTATTAATCAATGGGCATTTTGGTAATTATACTAGCTTAACATCTCAATCTTAAGGGTATGGCCAGTATCAGTCATTTCTCATTCACTCATTTACACATATTTACAGACACTCTCTTCCTCACCCAAAACACACACAAACCACCATAAACCGTCATCGATCTTCCATATCACCGTAGATCTGAGGTTGATCCACCGCGGATCTGCCTTTCCACCCTCGATCCGCCGTCGATCCGCCGTCAGTCCACAGTCCTCCTTCCGCCGTCATTGATTTAAAAGTTATTGAAAATCATTTAACTGAACAAAACTTGAAAGAAATACAGGTAATTTGATTATTTTTTCATTTCATTGTTTATGTAGTATATAATTAGAATAAGCAGTAGATGTTGCTTATTTAGGTTTTTAGCTTTTTAGATTTTGTTCCTTATTTTGATTGGTTGTTGTTATGATTGTTGATGCACATCATGTGTTTGATGAAATGCAGCTGTGATAATCAGATTTAGTAAGTTTTTATTTATGAATGAGCATTATTGTTGTTATGATTTTTAATGGTGGTGTTAGCAGGTATATAATGTTTGTGGATTACAGATTTGATATTAAATTAAAATTGTTTGATGGAAATGCTAGATTTAAGTGCCTTGAAACTATTATAATGCAATCCTTGTTATGTTTTTGCATTTGCAATATATGCAGTGCATAAGTTTGAGAGTGCATAAGTTTGAGATGAAATGAACAAAAATAATAGAGTAGACTAGTGACAAGAGATCTAAAAAACAAGTTAGTTCAAGGTAATTACAATTGTAGAACGCTACGTTTTTATGAGTGTTTTAGAATTCTTATAAAATAGTTAGACTTAGCCACTTAAGACACTAGTAGAGTGGTAGGTACCTTCAAGTGATGAAAAGAAATGATGGGAACTGAGTATGTAGCTGAACTAGTAGGTGTCAGTTTTGGTTTGGTACAAAATTTACTTAGATTAACTTTTAATTTCACAATCATGGTGTGGCATTTATTGTTTGAGAAATCTGGTATGTAAGCGATTCTTATATCGTAAGAAATAAAGTCTAGTTCATAGTCGAGCACTTAGATGGCGTTATATTGATATTAGTATAATAAAGGATGTACTCGTCATTGCAAAGCTTAATGTGTTACAAATACTTATATTGTTTTAAGGTGTTGATATGGACCAGTTGCACTTTGGTATGTAGATGCTATTTGACATGGAAATACTACCCAAATATTTATGCTAACAACATATATCTTTGAGCTTGTAACTAGATGTGATTAACTTCTATGTGATTTATTTTCATCATTTTCTGAATTATGATATGAACTTATCTACATACAATGATTGTACTTTCGGTGATGTGGATTCTTCGGTCTGAAGTTGATGCTGGGAATTACAAAACCTATTGATTGACCTTGTATTCTTCTCATTGATGAACTTGTTCTTCTTTTTTTAATTTTTATTTTTAGAGAAATTCATATGTGATTTGTACAAAATCACATGTGATTTGTACAAAATCACATGTGATTTTGTACTTAATTTTAAGTGTAAAATTTATCTTCTTCTTTTGCAGAGTAATTACAAAACGTTGAAGCAAAGCTTTTAAGAGAATATGGTCTTGGTGTTGTGTTAGAGATTCAATTTAACACGTCAAAGTGTTTGAAGTTCAAGTACGCTACATATATATTTTTACATGAGTCGAATGTGCATGCCATAGACGATGTTGAAATTGGTTAAGCACTTTGAAGAATATGTTGATGAAGAATCAAAGCTTCTCTTAATTGTCAAATCAATAAACAACAACAATTTCAGATGTAATTGCACAAAACATGTCTATTAGTGTAGTGGTGTGCATTGTTTTTTTATAAGCTCATGGTTTGTTGTGTACAAAATCACATGTGATTTTTACAAAATCACATGTAATTTGTACATATCATATTAGATTTGTACTAAGTTTTATTTAACAGTTAAATCTATCTTATTTTAATTCGAACATGTTTGTTATTATATTTGCTTTAGTTTCTTACTTATTCATACAAGGAATATACATGTTCTTGAGGTAAATCACATGTGATTTATACACGAATCACATGTGATTTAAGCATGAATTACAATGTGATTTGGTTTACTTTTATACTTGAGTTTATAATATGTATATTACACGTCACATGGTTTGTTTTATGTAAATTTTTATAAAATTTGAGTAATGTGTTGTGTCTTAAATTCAAACACAACATAAATAACAAAGAATATAACATTCAATAAAAAGAGAATTCAATGTACTCAAGTAAAAGAGAACCCTGTATATTCATTTAACAATGTGTAAACTAATTTAAAGAAATTGTAAAGCAAAATGAAAAGTAAATTTAAAACTAAAGTTTTCAAACACCAATTAATGTCATATTTCTTTTTTCTTTTGAATTTAACGAACAATTTTTTTGGTATGCAAATTATTCTTTTTCAACAATGTTGACATTTCTTTTTCGGCTCCACTTTAACTTCAAGTGATTTTTCTTCCTTTCTTCCATCATCTTCCTTTCACACCACATTTGTTTCGAGCCCGTGATGGATTTTTACATACATTTTCCTCATATTGTGCAAATACAACCACATAATATCGTATAACAACATAAGAAATAAGGAACTATTTTTTCGGATTTGTTTTATGTATAAATCACATGTGATTTACACAAATCACATGTGATTTACACAAATCACATGTGATTTACACAAATCACTTGTGATTTACACAAATCACACGTGATTTATTATTTTTATAAAAAAACAAAACAAACAGAATCATGTGTGATTTTACCCAGCAACTAAATCTACATTATCTTCTTTTGCGCGCCCGGTTAGCCAACAAGATCTCCGAACAAGTGATAGCGATCAATCTCGATATGTTCGCTTCTGCGTTGATGTTGCGCCTGGATTAGAGAGCGATCAGACGGCACTCACATTGTCACAATAGATAGTGCTCAGCAGTGGCTAGAGGTGTTGCTAATAAGTTTACGTAATAGATTACGTAACCAGCAAGTTTCAGTCTTTATACGCATGGGAACACCGCCCGTTACTCAAGCAACTTCAGCAACTAGTATCGATAGACGAGAAGTTATAATAATTTTTGCGCAATTTCGCCTGATGACCAGGATGAGAAGATTGTTGCAAGAAAATGACACAATATCCAGAGGTCTTATTTGATCGACGGTTTAGTGGACAACCCGCCCAATCCGCATCTTGAGTTAAGCCACTAAAGATGACGTCGTAAGGAATAAAGCTGTAATCCATAGGACTAAGGTTGACACGCTACCCTACCGTAAGATCTCTTTGCGAGCAGGTTAGAGATGAGGGCTATCGTTAGGGTCATGGCATAAGAGACAAACCTGCTGAAACACATATGAAATGTCAAGGCCGGGGTAAAGGTGCAGAGGATGAGGATTATGTTAATGGCCAGCTAGGCTATATGCGCTAGGCTGCGATATAATGTAGAGTCAGAAATAGGAGCACCATCTGCAGAAAGTTTGGAGTCCGTGTCAACAGGTGTACGACACGGTTTACAATTAAGCATACCAGCCCGATCAAGAACCTCAGTCGCATACTTTTGTTGAGATAGAAACATCCCCGAAGCATTACGAGTCACAGAAATGCCCAAGAAATAATTAAGTGAGCCCAAATCAGTCATGGAGAACTCTGCATGAAGAGAAGTGATAATCTGCTGTAACAGATCAGAAGAAGATGCAGTCAAAACAATATCATCAACATATAAAAGCAAGTAAGCAGTGTCTGCCCCCTGTCTGTAGATGAAGAGTGAAGAGTCACAGCGACTATGATGAAACCCAACCCGAGCAGCATAAGCCGCAAATCTCTGAAACCAGGCCCGAGGGGCCTGTTTAAGCCCATAAAGAGATCGCTGGAGAAGGCAAACATGATCTGGATGCTGCGGATCCCGGAAACCAGGAGGTTGGTGCATGTATACAGTCTCTGATAACGATCCATGTAAAAAGGCATTCTTGACATCAAGCTGGTGAACCGGCCAATGTCTAGAAATGGCTAGACTGAGTACTGTCCGAATAGTAGCCGGTTTGACAACCGGACTAAATGTCTCATCCACATCAATACCTGCAAGTTGAGTGCTACCATTTGCAACAAGACGAGCCTTGTACCGACTGAGGGTACCATCAGCGTTATACTTATGCCGAAAAAGCCACATAGAACGAACAATGTTCGCGTCCGGTGGCCGAGGCACAAGAATCCAAGTATTATTTTTAATTAAAGCAGTATATTCATCAAGCATAGCACGATACCAATTTGGGTCACGAAAAGCAATTGGATAGGACTTAGGAATAGGTGATATGGTGGACACGTGTAAGTTAAAACGTTGAGTGGGACGATTAGTACCGACACGAAAGCGAGTGACCATGGGGTGAGTCGAGGTGGGATTATTGTGGTTGTGTGTAGGAATAGTTGTTTCAGTGGATGCGTTTGATGTGGGCTGGACGTTTGGTGAGTGGGGAAGTGGGCTAGACTCATGTGTTTGGTGAGCCGGTTGGAGTGGGCTTCGTGGTGGACTGGGTGGAGCAGCAGTAGATGTTATAGTGGTGGTGGGAAGTGGTGATGCAGAAGTGAGTTTGGATATGATGTGTTGATGTATGATGTTGGGCGAAGTGTCCAAAAATGTGTACGAGGGTGAGTCATGAGGAGTCATAGATCCATATGGGAAAACTGTCTCATCAAATGTTACATGACGGGATAAGATGATTTTGTTCGTGTTTAAGTCTAGGCATCGATATCCGCGGTGATTTGTCGGATATCCCAGAAAAATTGCGGGTGTAGCCCGTGGTTCAAGTTTGTGATTTGTGTGAAGATGAGGATAGCAAAGGCAACCAAAAACACGAAGATCCGCATAGTTCGGTGTTGTTTTAAAAAGGCGAGTGTGAGGTATTTCATTGTTGATGGCGGTGGAGGGTAAGATGTTCAAGAGGTAGGCGGCCATGTGAAGAGCTTCAACCCAAAATGTAGGTGGCAGGTGAGCTTGGAAAAGTAAAGTACGAATCATGTTGTTGATGGTGCGTATCATTCGTTCAGATTTTCCATTTTGTTGTGAAGTCTTGGGACAAGAGAAACGAATGGAAATACCATTGGTCACAAATAGTTGGTGAAGGGCAGTATTGTCAAACTCACCTCCATGATCACATTGCAAAGATTTAATGTCACAATTAAAATGGTTCTTAACATAAGCACGAAAGTGAATAAATTTGGACAACACATCCGACTTATGTCGTAAAGGGTACACCCATAAGTAATGTGAGAAATGATCAAGAAACAAGACATAATATTTAATACCCGAAACACTAGTAATAGGAGATGTCCATAAATCAGAATGGATAATATCAAAAGGAGCCTTAACAATAGTTTCTGAAAGTGAGAAAGGAAGCCTCACGTGTTTGCCAAGCTGACAAGCATGGCAAAGCACGGAAGACTGTGTCTTATTACATGAAATTAAATTATTAGAAACTAACGAACGTAGCACTTCACTTCCCGGATGACCAAGTCGTTGGTGCCACGTTTGCTGTCCAACCAGAAAAGCTTGAGGGTACGACGGAGACGTGACTGGATAAAGGTCACCCGTGCTGTCACATCTGAGGAGAATTTGACGAGTCCAGAAATCCTTCACAGAAAAACCAAACTCGTCAAATTCAACTGTACATTTATTTTCACGAACGGATTGACGTATAGAAATCAAGTTTTTGACAATATTGGGTGTAATGAGAACATTATTTAAGTGAAGTGTACGGTAAGGAGTTGGTAGCGTGCTATGGCCCGTGTTGGTAACAGGAATAGATTTCCCGTCACCAACAAGAACAGATGGATATATGCGAGACTTAAAAATAGTACTAAGATTATTAACTGAAGAGTTAAGGTGAGATGACGCACCAGTATCCATGTTCCAATTTGAGTTAGCCGGATCCTGTAAGGTCAAAGTATTAAAAGCATGTGGCAGTTGTGTCTCTTGACTAGTCGAACCCGAGGAGGCAGATTGGTTTTGTACAGCAGCCGAGTAGAGGGCCTGCTGGTGGCCATTGAACCCGAACGTGGGCTGGTGTGGTTGTGTTTGCTGAAATCCTGGAGGGGCATTGGGCCTTAAGCCCATTGTGTTGTTATGTTGAACTGGTTGCTGACCCTGCGAAATGGATAAGCCATACTGGGCCAATAGGTTTTGTTGGGCCTGAATGAGGGATAGAAGGTGTTGTTGGCTGGCTGAATTAAGACCAGTGTGTCCAGGCCCTTGTTGCATGGAGCGAGTATTATGTTGAGATGAGTTCGGGCGTGGGTTGTTGGTGCCTTTTGGAGAGGCATGAATGAAACGACAATTCGTCCCCCAGCGGCAATAACCTCGGCCAAAGTTGCGGCAGATCTCGGTCTTGTTCTCATTACGGGCATCGCGATCACGATTGTTGCGGTTGTCTTGAATCCGTGGTTGGGATGTAGCAAGAAGCACTTGTGGTGAGCTTGATGTAGTGGAGGTAGAGAGTATCGGTTGCTTAGACCGGAGACGCATCTCCTCAGTCGTGACCATGGTGCGAACAGTTGCTAGGTCAGGAAAGGGATCTTTGTGAGCAATTATTTGAGCAAGGCTTCCGTATTTTTCACTTAGGCCGTTGATGGCATAGGTGACAATATCGTCATCATCCATGGTCGAGCCAAGGTCGGTAAGAAGAGTGATAATGGAATCAATCTTGGAGAAGTAGGCGTCTGGTGTGTCGTCGCCCATTTGTATGACACGTAGTTCACCTTTTAAAGCAACGGTACGTGTCCTTTTGTTTTCTTGGAAGATGGTTTCGATGGTGTCCCAGGCGGCTTTAGCCGAAGCAGGGTTGGTGCTGATCATCCTTTTCCGAAGCGTTGGAGAAAGGGTAAGAAAGATCCATGATTTTACGATGGAGTCAGCCGTGATCCATTCGTCGGTTGGTGGATCAGATGTGGACGTCGATCCATCGATGTGGTTTAGCACGTTAAAGTTGCTGCAGTGCCCTTTGAAAAAGTAACTCCATGTGGAGTAGTTCGATTCCTGAAGATCGAGTTTTTCGGGTACGAGACTATTGATGTTATGTACCGCGTAGAGTTTTTCAACCAAGGTAAGGGCAGGAGGGGGTGGTGGTGTATTCGAGTTTGTCATGGCAGAGTGATGAGTTCGACTGTTAAATCGAGGTGAGGTTTGATGATTTAGGGTTTTGGGGATCGGCTGTGAAGGCCTGATACCATGTAATATGATAGATATTGTATTGATTGAATGAATTACATAAGAGATGGCATATCTATTTATAATAAATAGATAGCTTTGTAAATAAGCAACATCAAACCCAACCCTAATGGACTACAAGCTCACAATCGGGCTTGGGCCACTTATTCGTCTAACAATAAATACATATCAGTAGCAATCTTTGAAGAATAAGTCGACGCATTCAGCATTTTGCAGCTTATTCTCCGGGAAACCCGCCATTTATTTCTGGTGGGTGTGATGGTATGATGATAATTGCATGGTTTTAGTATCGGAAGGATTGACATTTAGCTACCGGATGATGACGTGGCGGTGGTCAGAGAACATATTATCTTGAAAAGGAAATGAGTGGAGTTTTTAGTGGATGTGGAGAGCTTATTTCGGGGGTCACAAATTATTCATGAAGCAATCTTTTGTTTTGTTAGGTAACTTAATTATTTATTACTGTTTTTTTTCTCAATTAAAGTCTTTTTTTAAATTCGTAATACTAATTTCAAACAAAAGTAATATAATAAATTTGATTAAATTTCTATATCTATTTTTAGTAATGGACAATTATATTGGAACATCCTAATAAAGAAATGTGAACAATAAAAATAGGACGGAGGAAGTAGTTGGATTTTGTTAAGAAATGTTGAAGTGTAGTTAATAAATTTTAAAAATTATTAAAAAAAATTGTAAATTACTAATTTGAACATGATCTTCACTTAAATGAATTGGAACGTTTCTTTTAAAGAGGTGTGTGACTTAAGTACCAGAAACATAATGCTAAAATAAAAGAAAGTGAATGACCACTGCTTTGTGCAACTTCTGATACATAATGCCAAATAAACAATTCAGATGACTATGCTACATTCACACCAATTTTACAAAACAAAAATCCACAACATAATGTATATGTAAGTTTGTGGATGCAATAAAAGAAAAAGTTCAAAAGTAAGAGAAAGAATACAATATATTTATTATGACACGTCATGATGTGATTTTGTTTTGTAAAATTGGTGTGGATGTAGCAATCCTCTAAAAAAGAAATTAAATACTAACACATATGATTATAGGCGAAAAATGTGGCATTGTAAACTAACGAGGATGTAAGCCCGCGCTTCACTGCGGGGCGTTTAGCTATGCGCTTCGCTACGGGGCGTTTAGCTACGCGCGTTGTTACGGGGCGTTTATCCATTTGAGTTAAGCACTACCCAGATCGACCCATTAATAAATAAATGGGTCAAAATTTGCCAGCTATAAATCTATAATGAACCAAACCCGGCCTATCTCAACCAAAACGGTCTTTTCATATGAAAAGCTTTATGCACCAAAACAACAGTTGGAAAGCAAGATCTTTAAACCACATTTGATGAAATTATGTTGTAACAGAACACACATTTTGCTTTAACAAACACGCAATAACATGTAGACCTATGGTTTTCAACTTGCAAAACTAAACATAAACTTGATATATTATCTAAGGATACAACAATAAAAGATGTACTGTAATTTTAGTTTTGTTGAGTCTGTTGCAGATATGTTTAGTTCAGGTTTTGAAGCCCATTTCTTTTGCTTCTTGCATTCTTCAATGGCTGGCACTCACCCGATTCTTCTTTTTAGAAGCATCTACTGAAGGCCCAAATGCTGCAAACTACAAAAGCAGAGTTTCAGCTAAACAGAAAAACAATTTGCATATTGTAAAGATGAACTCGTCATATCATTCAAATAAGTTTCTGGTTGCCATTTTTAAAACTGATATCGAGGTAGATTTGTCGATAAATTGAGTTCGTAACTCGAGTGAAGTCATGGATCATCCTGAAACCACAGGATGACGGGAATAACAAAGCAGAAATTTTGAACTGAGCACGTCATAAGAATCATCGTTTATTTTTTTCAAATCCAATAACTATAAGTGAAACTGAACGCACGTGTACCTAGAATCTATGCGATTTTATGCTGAAACAACGCAAAAGTATAGCCACTAATCCCACACGATCATGCTTACCGTATTAATCATCAATGATAAACATATGACATATCAGGTATTTGTTTACGTACCTGAAATCCGTATCATTCAATGATTCTCAAGCAAGATAGACTCATCCATAGTAAATAGCCTAGGAAAAAAAATGCATAAGTCTGCTACCATGATCATTCATATCCATACAAAATAACAATCAACAATGGATGAGCGTAGAGACCTGATAACTGGAGATGTAATAGACAAACTTTGGCTTGCAGGAGAAGCTGCTTAGAGAACAACGCCTGTAAAATAGGGTCGCAGCGGAATAATGTGTCCGTTAGCGTTACTTCATAGATCAACAGCACAAGATATGAGAACGACCTCAAAAAAGTGGTTTGAAAATGATACATTGGATTTAATAAATGTTTTTACAAAAGCTCAACGGCTTAACTTGTTCACCCTTGAAAATGTAAAGTTTTTAGATCATAACAAATATCCCCAAAATGTAATGCCTCTAAATCTTTATGCAATGACTCCAAAATGATTGACCACCAATGTATCTCTTTGCTCTTGTACCTCATAGACCTGAGAAAAAATGCTTTAAAACGTCAACATAAAGTTAGTGAATTCATAGGTTTATGTAAATATAATGTAGGACCGCAAAATTTTCCCGTGATTATGCAACCTGTACACCCAACACAAAATGTATTTACGTTTCCTTAAGTTCATGACACTGAAGCTCGACATGTATGAATGCAATATAAATATTGCCACATAGCCCGTAGTGATGGTCAACCCTAAACATCCCAAATCCGACATGGTATACATCCGTTGGTTCACTCCGTGACACCAGTGAGAGCTACTCACCTGGATAGGGATGTGATTGGTTGGTTTTAAACTAGACCTCTTATATATATATATAATATAATAAAATATATATAATAAGTATAATCTAAAAATAATCAATGAAACCGAGAAGTAGTATAGAATATCCCCGGGTCGTTTATCCCAGCGAGGCTGTGCTTGAGAATCGATACAGTCGGAAAATTGGAGTTTGAATGAGATTAATGATTTGGGAATTTAGAAAGCTAAATTAATCAATAATAAGCAAAAACGATTGAGAAAAACCTAAAAATTATGAAATTATACTGAAAAACGAGAGCAGAAATCCCGAACAAGGGGTCAAAAACCTAAAATCTTAAAAATTAACCCTACAAAGAAATTTTTACTTCTAATCTACTCTAGGGGACTAATAATGAAGAATGAAAAAGACTAGACCGAAAACGGAGTTAAAACGAGCTCTAAAATGAAAAAACAAAAACGGGGGTAAATCCCGTTCTTTAAAAAGTGATATTTTGCAAAAAACGACCCTACAAAAGTTTTTGTATTTTTCCTAAGTAAAATATGACTAAATAAAATTTTCTAAAAAAGAAAAATATTTTTTTGACTTTTTATTTATTTTTTATGAATTAAAAACAGTTTAAAAGAAAATAAATTATAAAAATTAGTAAATGAACAGTAAAAATTACGAAAAAATACAGAAAAATAGATTAAGCTACAACTATCCTAGGAAAAATACTAACTTGAACCCACAGCTTATAAATAAGCCAGGAATAAGCCCACAAGGGCTGAAAGGCTTAATGGGAAAAACGTGGTTATATTAATAACCACTTGGGCTTCTAACGAAGAAGTCCCAAGGGCACAGCGGTAGGGGTGTTTGTAGAAAAGAGGGTTGATGAGGGTTGAGACCCGGGTTCGAGTCTTGCTCACCCGGGTTTCCCCTTATCCCCTTTTTTTTAGAAAAACTTTGAAAAGCAAAAATGTTGATAAGCCCTTGCTTATCAACTTTTGTAAAAACACTTTTTGAAAATCTAAAGAAATAAGCTGTTAGACAGCTTAATATGACAAAACACCTAAACTTTTTATAAAACTTAACACTTTACTACTATTTTGAACAAAAAGTTAATAAGCTAGCTTAAAACTTAAAAAGCTGAAATAAAAATTTGACAAACACTTAAAAACTAATCTAAGACAGAAATAAGCTTGATAAATAAGCAGAAAATTGCAAGTAAAAATGGACAGCTAGCTTAATTGAGCTTTAAGGCACAAGGACTTAAGCAAAGCTAAATAGAGGGCTTAAGGGACTAATAAGTTAAGAAAAACTGAAGATAAGCAAAAGAGACTAGCTACCCTAACCTAAATAAGCCCTATGCATAAAAATAAGCTAGATAAAACAGACAGATAAGCCAAACTAGCAAATAAGCAATGGGCAAAGATGCTGAAAGACAGAAAACCTAAGGACACATTTTGGGCTTAAAAGATAAGCAACCTAGAGGGGTTCCTAAGGTCTGAAACAAAGGGGCTTATTAAAAGAGCTTATGGGCTTTCTAGAAAAGCCAAAACTCAGGATAAGGTTCACAAATAAGCTAGAAAGGTGGGCTTAAAAGTAAGCCCTTAGCACCAGGGCAGTTTTCCTAAAAAAAATAGGCTTAATTTGACAGCTTAAAATAAGCTCAAAATGAAAAATAAATTGTAAACAGATTAAAAGAGGCTTATGAAGAGCTTATATTCAAAATTTCATTTTCTAAAAACACATTAAACCTGCTGGTTTTTGCTTTTGAAAAAGAGCTTTTTTTTACTAAAAGATGACACCAAATTTTTGGCAGTTTTGACTTAGGTAAAAAATGACTCAAGCTTCTTAAAAAAAACTTGTTTAGACACTCACATAAGGACTCAAAACAAAGGTATGAAAGGACTTTACACAGCTTAATCAAATAAGCTGTGTAAAGTGACTTTTGTCTTAACAATTTTTTTAGCTAACTTTGACAAAACTTTAAACTACACTTTTTGCTTACAACTATTAGAAAAACAAGATTAAATGAGCTTAATGCACTCAGCCAAAGATGGTCAAGTGACACCAACCCATGACATTACCATTTTGACCCATTTTGGGCTTAACCCAAACACCCCTTTATATTTTAAAAACGGATTTTAACACTTATAAAGACTGAATTAAGCTCAAATTTTTGAAGACAAGTATTAAACAAACAATGTTAAGCACTAAAAGGTAAAAAGCAAAATCAAATAAGCACTTGAAAAAGCTAATAAGCAAGAGACAGAAATAAGCATATCAAGGCAGATTTAAGCAATTGACAAGTAAATGAAACAAGAGTAACTAAAAGGCATTTTTAAGCATAACTAAACACCAATAAGCACAAAAAGACATAAATAAGCTGAAAATAAGCTATGCTACAGTAACTTTAAGCAAAAATTTAAAAAGAAGTGTACCTTTGATCCTTGCTCAAAGAGTTATACTAAACTAAAAAAATGAACTAAAACTTCTCTCTCCAAAATCTAATCTACCCTTAGCTTATAAATAAGCTATCTAAGAAACCCAATGAGCCTTCCATGGTTGCTCATTCATCCATTAGCTTATAATTCAGCACTCTTTTTTTAGTTTTTCTTGTATATTTTTTTTAGATCAGATTAAAAGTGGCTTATATTGAGAGCTTACATGACTTTCAAAAGAGACACAAGTTGAGATAAAAGCTTAGAACACGACTTGAAATATAAACTGAATTCTCATTGATCTTAAAAATACAAGTACATAAAAATTGAACTACTTAAAAACTTTAAAACTGAACTAGGCTAAAAAAAAACTACTCTCTAAAAAAAACTCCCCTTGCTCAATGGCTTTACAAAAGCTTTTATAGAAAATGAGCTAGGATTTTTCTTTCTTGGCTTCTTCTCTTTATGCTTCTTTTTAGAGATGAAACAGCTCTTTGTGGTTGTTGTGTGTGTAAAAACACAAACCAATCTGAACCCTTCATTTTTTTTGTTGCCCACTCAAATTGATCTCAACCATTGATCGAATTGAGGGTTTTTGGATTGCCACCGTGGACATTGACCATAGTTGGGGGAGGGGTTATGTTAGAGAATAGTTTGAGGTATTGGGGGAGTCAACAGGATGATAGGACATGTTGGGGGGTTAAGAGTTTGGGGCGTAAAACGAGTTGGAAGATTACAGTACTTGTAACAGGTTTAAACTTTGGGGACTTGGCAACTTTAGTCCCCTAAAGTGTATTGTCATATTACACCACAAGTCCTTGTGGTGTATGATAGTTTTAGGAAATGACAAAAATAGTCCCTCATGGTTATATTGTAAAACCTAAAAATCTCAACAAGTGTAAAATTACCAAAATACCCCTAATGAAGAAAATTACATAAAAGCATGCATAAATTTCATTTTAATTCTAGAAATTATGAAAATACAACATATGACAATTATGAAATTTATGTAAGATTTAAAATACCTTATGATATACAAGAAAAATAATTAATATTTATATATACATATATTAGCCAAAATTATGTATATTTAATTATTTATATAATACAATTTAAATGAATAAAATTAAGATAATAACCAAAATAGATATGCAAAGTTAAAATTCAGATATATCTCTTTTGAAAGCCCATTAAACTCGGCCAAATCACATGGTATATCTTTTATACAATTTTCATTTGTTAATTCCTTAAAACCAAAAATCCCGAAAACCCTAAAATCTAAAAGAGGCGTCATTCGAATTTTTCCAAGGCTTGCACGAATTTTCTAGGGTGTTTTGAAGGTCAAGGATTGTGGGAAAAATAGTGGAAAGATTTTAGAGTGCTTGGTTCAATCGGGGTAATTATTTTGGTTCGAATAACACAACCGAGTAGTATAAATTCATAAAATCATCAAGAATCATCAAAGGTATTTTTGTATCTCAATTTTCATCATATTAATTCGTTCTATGCATGAGAAAAATTATCATGCATGTTATTTTGATTTTATAAATTAAAACATGTTCGAAACCCTAATTTTTAGCTAATTATGAAATCGGCACAAATAATATTTTTACAATTGATTTTATATTTTTCTAAGGTTGTTCATATCACATATAACTCAGATAAATTGTTGGAAAAATTTAGGAAGGATTCAAATAATTATTGGGGATTTATCATTGTTTGCCGATTTCGAATTAAAGGAAAAAGGAAAGAAATAAAATTAGGGTTAGGGTTTTGATAATTTTTCCAGGTGAATTTAATGCCAATTATTGGGAAATAATTATGTTTGTGATTGGGAAAAATTTAATTAGGGTTTTAGTGATTTATTTGTTATCCGATTTGCTATTTAAAAGTATAAGGACTTGTTTTGTAATTTCTGAAACTATGGGGTCTGTTTTAGACATGTTATTATATTTATTATATTCTGTATAAAATAAGTTGGGGGGTATAAAATGTCATATTGATATTATTTTGGATTAAAATGGTTAATTACATATAATAAGTAATTAGAAATTAATTAATTAAAATAGAGGGACTAAAATTGTAAATTCTGAAAAGTATAAGGTTTGGTTAGTATTTAATGTATAAAGTATGAATTTGTCATATTTGAATCTATAAGGACTTGTTTTGTAATTATGGATAATTAAAGATATTGTTTAAATAATTAATAAACAAAAAGGGCTAAATATGTAAATTGTGTAAATTAAGGGTTTGACTTGTAAATACAGAAAATGGAAGGTATAATCTGAATAAAATGTGAAACTTTGATATTTACACTTTTAACCTTGAAACCCTAAAATATGGAAAGTTGTCATATTTAACCCTAAACTTGTAAGGTGGACATGTTAAGTCCCTAAGCTATTCAAAATACTTAATAGAATCTCAAATGATGAATGTTACTAAAAATGGAAACTTACTAAAAATGGAAAGTTACTAAAAATGGAAAGTTACTAAAAATGGAAAGTTACTAAAAATGGAAAGTTACTAAAAATGGAAAGTTACTAAAAATGGAAAGTATAACTTAAATGAATGGTTTGTAATTCGAATTTATCATTTCTTAGTTCGGTCAAGAGGGAGTGATTTTGATTTTCCTTTGGTGTTTTTTCTTTGATTATTGCATGCTTCGGAATAAGTACATATATACTGACCTTATCATTAAGGTTTCCGCATGACATATTCCACTCTATCCTTTGATTTCTATTTGATTTGCTACAATTCTCTAGCCTTTTATCTTGGCTTTCTTATATGATCTGTCATTATGTTCTATTTGAACCCTGCTATGCTACCTTTGATATTTGAACCTTTGATATTTGAACCTTTGATATTTGAACCTTTGATATTTGAACCTTTGGCATTGAACCTTTGCTATGATCCCTTTGAAATGAACTTTGATATGACTTTGCTTTGAACCCTTCAGTTTGAGAACCAAGCCACTATTTGTTTCCTAGCCATGAAGGTAACATGGCCGTGTCATTGATGCACCTTTGGCATGACTCATGTGTGGGTGAGTGATTTCTCACACCGTCCCCCATTTGATATTATATGCGCATTATGAAGATTATTATTTGTTTAAGGGGCGTATGGATGCATCCTAGATTTGTTTTGTATTCGATGGATTATGACATTATGATATTTGGATATTTGGTGACTGATGTTTGGGTGCAATCCACGTCTTTCACATTTGGAGCTCGCTACTCCATGGTTACTATGATATGATTTGTTTGGGCTTGGTAATTGGACTTGATTCGACTTTCTGATTCATCTTATCTTACACTATGATTTGATCTTCTGATTTGTCTTACCTTATATTTGTATTCCTTTGATCATGTATTGTGATATCCTTTGTACCTTGTATCGTATCCTTTGATTTCCGTTATCTTTTGCTTTCGATTATATATATCTGTTCACTGGGCTTTGTAAGCTCAGCCGCACTTCCTTTTCCTGCGGCAGGTATCTAAGCTAGGAGCTGGGGTTTTGCTTTCAGGCTATGAGTGCTGAGTGTTAACTTACCCTAGAGATCTTAGTTTTGATTTATGAATTATTTCTTTTCAAGACATATGTTATTTTATTTGGATATGTCTATCTTTTGAAGAACTTATGTACCTTAAGTCGTGTTGACTTATTTCCTTTGGTTATTTATTTAAGACTTCCGCTGCTTAGGCTTGTGTTATGATTGTGTATGCTTTTGATGTCACACCATAGTTGTAATACTTCTACCCTTTTGGGTCGGGGCGTTACATAACCACTAGGTATAATACCTAACCACTAGGTATAATATCACAAGTGATATATACATAAACTTTAAAATCTATACCAAAAACCCTAAACCCTATACCAAAAATCCTAAACCCTATACCAAAAATCCTAAGCCCCTAACCACTAGGTATAATATCACAAGTGATATATACTAAACCTTATACCAAAAACCTAAACCCTTAACCACTAAACCCTATACCAAAAAACCTAAACACCTAACCACTAAACCCTATACAAAAACCCTAAACCCATAACCACTAAACCATATGCCAATAACCCTAAACCCCTTCCCTAACCACTAATCCCTATACCAAAAACTTTATACCCCTAAACACTAAACCTATACCAAAAACCCTAAACCCCTAACCACTAGGTATAATATCACAAGTGATATATACATAAACTTTAAAATATATACCAAAAACCCTAAACCCCTAACCACTACCCTATACCAAAAACCTAAACCTCAAACCACTATGTGTAATATCATAAGTGATATATATATATATATAAACTTTAAAATCTAAACCTTAAACCCTAAACCCCTAAACCCTATACCAAAACCCTTAAACCCCTAACCACTAAACCTTATACCAATACCTTTTATAACACCCTGTGTTTTCAGGTCATATTATGTTTTCAATCACTCCATTTTCGTTCTATTTATAACATTTTTACGTGTTTACTTTTATTTTAAATCATCTAATTTATTTGTTTTTTATAAAAAATCCCTTATTTTAAAATAGTAAATTTAAACAAGAATTTTAATAAATGGATTAGTAATACGTTTCACTAGAGATCTAGTTATCGATCCCTCTACAATTTAGTTAACCACAAACAAATACTTTCTATTCTTTTCGTTTTCACCACTTAATGTAAATTCTAATAAGTGAACTAGAGCACGACTTATATTTCTTCTTGGTTTTCAAATGATGCAAATAATAAAAGTCCTTAAGAAATAAATCTAATGCAAGAAACAAATGAACTTCCCTACAATCTAGCAAAGAGTCGAGTATACTTTTGTTTCCAAGCCCTCAAACTAGTAATATGCAACTAAGAATAAAATGTACAAAATCCCATCCTAATATAGTTCTATTACCCAATGTATAAAGCCCAAGTCCCTTTTTATAAAACCTAAAAACCACTCGTGACTTCCTAGCTGCCTTCCTTTTGATTTTGCTTCCCACGCAACAAACAATATCCACCTTTTTATCCCTGTACCTTGACCTTGTATAAACCCCAAAAATCCCTTGCCATATAAGAGATAACATAGAAACGTAACCTTCAAATGAAACACTATGCCTGCAATATTACGTATGTATATAAAGACTTGCATTCTCCTTTGCAAACTCAGATAAGAAAAACACAGAAACTACAACACCATCAGGCTCATAAATCACACCTTGGGTCTCCTTGTCCTTCTATCCCTTGTTTCGACTCACATACAACACAAACCTTGCACCATCATATTCCCCATAAACCCTAAAACCCCAAGAAACCCTAACTAGGTTTCTTTGGTTTTCGTTCCCTATTAATCGTCCACACCAAGGCAGTAAACAAACGAACAAGTGGGTTCGTGATCATCAAGGGGTACAAGCTGTTGCGGATAACCATTTGTTTGGGTGTGGGTTTTGTATACGTGAGGGGTAAAGAGGTCGAGCATTCATCATCATTCTTGGGTCAAGTCCTCTACGCGTTCATCCCTACCTTTTGTGAGCAAATCACTCCTTGTTATCATTCTATGTTATGCATTCTTGTGTCTCTAGTGGTGTGCTTGAAACCTGTTAAAAGCAAAAACATATATTTTTGTGTCTGCTGTTCTACTCGAATGAAACATTAAAGCACCTTAAAATTGTTAAGTAACTACTATGGACTTGGTCCATGGTTATACGTGGGTAGGGGAATTATAAAAACATAAATTGTATCTTGGGCATACTAGTGGGAGTAAAAAGAAAACATGTACACTAAGCCTATAAAAACGCAACTCACACGGGTAGCTTTGAGTGTATAATTCGACCCTAGAAGTTGAGCATAAAAATAGAACATTAGATTATTTCGTAAATAGGACATGTAGAAATTCTTTTGCCCCTGAAATCACTAGTTTTCGTCAAGAAATGAAGAAGTTAGAAGGTCTCAAAGCTAGGCGTGAAAACTGTCATTTTTCCACTGTTTTGTAAACGACCAGCGAGGCGTTTTTCTCAGATTATTGTGACGTTTGTACCTAATGATAATACGAACCAAATACTGTTATTTGAAGCCTATAGTACCATCTTTAATTAGGAAGAAAAACTAGCCACTTTCGTTTAGAAACGAGCCCGCAGTTCGCAATTGAAATCGACTGTTTTATCACAGATGTCGACAATTTGTCGAACACCTGGTGTGCAAGTAGTCATGACTGCTTGCGCGTACACCGACCTGTTGCCCTACTTTTGACCCCGATAACGACCCCGACATACTAAACTTATAAAAGATGAATTAAAGCCGACCTGGCCTAGTTTTCTAAGATATTTTTATCGCGTCCTAATGTTGAGTAACGAAGTCGCAAACTGAGACTAAAACCTATTGCGCGTTAAGAACACTTGACCAAAAATTATTTATTTCTGTTTTGAAAACCCAATCGCGACACACACATATTTAGCCACGTTTTTTAACCCTTTAAACGACCTCGTTGGACAAAACTTAAAAGACGAAAGTTATAGATGACCTGGCCGAGATGTCAAATGTATTTTTAGTTTTTATTACCGTTAACTAACGAATCCATAAATATAATGTAAAACTCCAAGTCGTCAAATTATAAAACTATTTATAATTACACTCATTCAATTAGATAAACGTTACTATTTCGTCTAATTATTTGACACACTTAGAGACCAAACCAAGGGCCGAACCAAACTAACATTTTAAAGTATATGTGACCTAGTTTCCAAAAAGTCCAATATCGTAAATTGCGTGTTCATATTTTGAACGCATTGACCCGACAAAGTTGACCACTTTAACATGAAAAATTATGTTTTAAAAAAAACATTATTAATAAATAGAGCTCAAGCACATACTAGTGACGGGATTGCAAATACTTGATTTTATATTTTCTGCTTAGTAAA
>BQNB010012593.1:0-78861 GCA_026074375.1 Tanacetum coccineum
CAGTCTCTCTCTCTCTATATATGAATTTTCCGGCGAGCCCCTCCGCTGCCAACTTCCGGCCACCATCACGCCACCGCCGCCGACTTTTCTAGCCGAACCCAAAATTGTTCCCCATCCCCCGATCTAATCGATCCACTAACCCACGCGCCTCCAAGAGCCTATAACCATCACCACCGCCGCTACCGCCTCACCCCACAGCCGCCACCAACCCACTGCCATCGTCACGCACAGGCTGCGTTTGGTTTTCTATACACGCACAGGGTGCGTTTGGTTTGTTAATAGCAGCTAGGGGAGTTCGTTTGGTTTTCTTAAAAATGCATACAGTGCGTTTGGTGTTTATAACAGCCATAGAGTGCGTTTAGTTTAGTGTAAAACCATATGGGGTGCGTTTGAGTTAACAAGAAAACGTATGGGTTGTGTTTGGTTTAGCAGCGGGGGTGTTTGGGTTAACAAAACTGCCAAGAGGGTGCGTTTGGGATAGCAGAAAACACCCAAGGGGTGCGTTTGGTTTGGCAGTCACCGCACAAGGGTTCGTTTGGTTGGACAGATTTACATAAAGGGGTTTTTGGTTTAACCGTTTCAAAGTAACGGTGCGTTTGGGTTAATACAAATTGACTAATAAAAATATACCGAGATTTATAAATTATAAACAGGATATATATAATGGTGGTTTAAAAATGGTTAAATAAATATTTTATTTATTATATCATTTCCTATTTGATCTCGTATAAATATATATATGTATATATTTTTATTCGAAACACGCGAGTTGTTTGAAAAGTGGAATAACATTAGATTTTATAAATCTGGAAAACGTTATATAACCGGAAAGGTCATGACGAAATTTATATAATTTTCTATATCTATTAATGATTCACTGAAACTGCTATTATTTTAGAAACCGATAAAGGGACTAAGTTATATTTTAAAGATATATTAGATTATAACTATACAACAACTCGACAACGAATAAGAATGATACTTTTACAAATGAGACAACTATTTTAGCCACAACCCGTCGAGTAAATGAAATATAAATTTATAAAATATTATTTTTATATTTTATAATTGTCAACTAGAAGATAGCATCATAATTGTTGTAAAAGCTTTACAAACATCGTTTTAACATAATTTGTAACCTTAAAACATCGTTTACATCTATACGAGAACTTTTTATTTATTTAATTGGTTTTCTTTGTTATATAATTCACGATTTGAATTATATACTTGTTCATTTTGATATGTAATATATACGGAATATATTACACACTTTGCGTTTACTTTACGATTTATTTTATTTAACCAACCACCAAACTATTACAACTTTAAATCTAAATCCTTTTATCAACGTGACGCGTTGACGTAACCATTCATCGGAAAACCCAAATACATTATCCTAGGCTAGTGGGACTTAGCCGTTAAGATTAGCTGCAACTTCTTGATCGAGCCGCTTCGTCTTCCGTTTGTGTTGTGCATATTAGATGCCTATCTGTCAATCGTTCTACATCATCGAGGTGAGTTTCATAACCTCGCTTTTCAATCTTTGAAATGTTTATAAACCCGCGAGGGGGATACATGCTTGTCTACAAACTCTTATACTTACTCGGTTATCTTATAACAACGTGATTGTTTTTAAAGGATATTGTGAGTTTATAGCCCCACGTTTTACATGTTTTATATATATTTTTGGGGTGAGAACATGCTTGTTTACAAATGCATTTACATGTTTGATTACAAATTGGTTCACATACTCATTTACATAGCTCGCTATGGGATATATTACTTGACTTCATTTTTGGTCACAAATATATGTACTTTACTTTTGAAAGGATTACAGATTAGCTTAAGCGGATTGAACTGATGACAAAAAGGGTACTGCCCGGGTGTTCTTGGAGGGGACACCGGTAACGGGAGTACATATTCTTTAAATAAAGGCCCGGGTGTTCTTAGAGGGGACACCTGCGATGGGTATATATATAAGTCTACGTCATAGCTTCATGAATTGCAATATCACTAGGAGGGTTAGCGCGAATGTTTATGAAATAGATCTATTCAGTGAGAATCCCCGTCGTGAGATTAGTCTATCACTTATTGGGCAAACGAACGTTATAGCATGTTGTCTACGCGAATGTTATAAAATAGATCTATTCGGGATTGACAATCCCCGTTCGGGTGATTAGCTATCACTGGGCAAACGAACGTTATAACATGTCGGATTACGATTGGTTGGGCCTACAGGGCCCACAATACTTACATATGAACTCTTACTGTTATATTAGTGCATCGGTTTCATGAACTTAGAGTAATTGTAATCATTGTTTTATACTCACATGGATATTTACTGTGCCTTGAATAAAGTGGCAATACATACTTGAAACATTTTGGTGACATTAAATTGGTCATGCATTCTTTATAAATCTTTGGGATTTTTACATGGTACTGTGATGACACAGTGGACAAATACATTCATTTGAAACTTACATTCATATTTAAACTAACCTATGAACTCACCAACTTTATGTTGACCGTTATAAAAAAAGCAAGTTTTGTCTCAGGTATATAGATACTGGCTTACTTGAATGCAAAAAAAAAAAAATTTTATTTGGAGTCTATACATTAACTCAAGTTTTTTATTCCATGGTGATGCAATAGGTACAAATTTATATCAACTTCAAGAAAACAACGAGATGATTTTTTCAAATCCGACACATTTAGAGGTCGTTCTCTTGTATCTAGCGCTGTGTATTATGAAGTAACTCCCCCGGACATACTTTCCGCTGCTCCAACACAATTTTTGGGGATGTTTACAGTTTTCATTAGAGTTTAAATTCTTTCTAACTCCCAAATTCTTAAAAAAAGCAATTTATCTTTTAATATATTAGATTGATTAAAATAAAATACCATCTTTCATATGTTTTTATTTGTTGTCCAAATAGAAGAAGTTAAGTTCACACAGAAAGCATCACTCATCTACATCAAACAAATCATCAATCACAATCATTCACAAAAAATCAATCACACAACATCACAATCAAAAAAGTCACATTTCACTTCATCAAGTTCACAACAATCATCATTCACATCATCAAACATCAACAAAACCATTATCCATCATCAAACACCAATCCAAACACACAAAAAGCCCATCATGCTCATCTCGAACTCGTCATGCATGATTTTGGCAAATTCATCACACATGTCTTGACAAGTCGAGCCGAATATAATGTCGTCGACATATATTTGAACGATGATGAGATTTGAACTTTTCTTCTTAGTAAAAATTGTGGTATCTACCATTCCCATTTTATATTCATGTTTAACAAGAAAGCTTTTTTAATATATTCATACCAAGCTTTGGGTTCTTATTTAAGACCGTATAAAGCTTTCTTTAGTTTATAAACATGATTCGATTTTTCAAAGTCAATGAATCCTGGAGGTTGTGCCACATATACCTCCTCATTGATAAAACCGTTCAGGAATGCACTTTTTACATCCATTTGGAATAGCTTAAAATCTAAAGCACAAGCATAAGCTAATAATATCCTAATTGACTCAAGTCTAGCAATTGGGGCATAAGTTTCATCATAATCGATGCCCTCTTGTTGATTATAGCCTTGAGCAACTAACCTAGCCTTATTTCAAGAAACAATACCGTTCTCGTCTAACTTATTTCTAAACACCCACTTAGTTCCTATGATTGTCATATTCCTAGGTTGTGGAACTAACTCCCAAACGTTGTTAGCAACGAACTGATTTAATTCTTCTTGCATAGCGACTATCCAACTTTCATCTCCTAAGGCTTCATTCACATTCTTAGGTTCTATAGTTGATATAAAACAAAAGAAGTTACTTTGGTTTTGGGCTTGTGATCTAAGGGTTCTTTGGTTAAGGTTTCCTATGACATTTTCCAATGGATGGTTCCTAGATTCCTTAATATTGACTATTTTGTCAATCTCTAAAGTTTCATCCTCAATGTCATTTTCTAGGTTTTTCTTTTCGGTAACCTTAATTGCTTCTTCTTCATCTAAGTCATCATCCACCAAGGGTGATGTCTTAGAGGGTGGAGGAGTTTCATCGAATGTCACGTTGAGTGATTCTTCGACTTTCCTAGTATGTTTGTTAAGGATGATGTAGGCTTTACTATTTTGCGAGTAACCTAAAAAGATACCTTCGTATGACTTTGGGTCAAACTTTGTAAGGTAGTCTTTGGTGTTTAAAATGAAGCACTTGCTTCCAAACACTCTAAAATAATCAAGAGTAGGTTTCCTACCTCTCAAGAGTTCGTAAGGTGTTTTTTATTAGATGGCTCTAATTAGGATTCAGTTGAGAATGTATTGGAAGTATCAAACGGCGTTACACAAAACTTTTGGTAATATTGCTCATTCACATAAGTCCTACTTATTTCTTTTAGTGTCCTATTCTTCCTTCAACCACTAGACATTTGATTAAGAGTGTTGGTGGAGTAAGAATTAGTGTAATTCCATTGGCATTACAAAACTCTCCAAATTGCACCTCATTATCAAATTCCCTACCGTGGTCGGTTCTTATTGACACTATTGAACATCCTAATTGGTTTTGAATTTTCTTACTAAATATTTTGAATTGATCGAAGGCTTCGGTTTTGTCCTTAAGGAATCTAGTCCAAGTATACCTAGAGTAGTCATCTACTATGACTAAGGTGTATCGGTTTCCTCCGTAACTCCGTACGGCGGATGGACCGAAGAGATCCATATGAAGGAGTTCTAAGCATCTAGTCGTTGAGACTATATTCTTAGCCTTATGACTAGCGTGAGCTTGCTTTCTAATTTTGCAGGCATCACAGAAGTGTTGAACAAACTTAAGCTTAGGTAAGTTTCTAACTAATTCCTTAGATGCTAACGATTGAATGAGACGCATATTTGCGTGACCAAATCTCCTATGCCACAACATGGAATTTTCATCAATCGTTGCTAGACAAATTTGGTCTTTAGGCTTATTTCCTAATTTCATCACATATAAGCCTTTCTTCCTAATACCTCTACCTATGACCTTACCATCCTTAGTGATTTCACTATCATGTTCAGAGAAAGTTACTCTACACTTATTATTACATATTTGTCCTATACTTAACAAGTTAAATCTTAAGTTATCTACATGTTCTACATTATCTATTTTGAGAGAGTCATTTGAAATCGTACCTTTGCCAATGATGTTACCGCAAAGATTACTACCAAAAATAACATTACCTCTGTTGTACTCCTTGTATCTTAAGAAGAGCTTTCGGTTACCCGTCATTTGTTTGGAGAATCCGCTGTCCTTTATCCACTCATCGGGTTCCAAGTCGACTCCAAGGCATATCTCACTTGATGCTTGAGCTACTAGACACGTTTCGCTATTGACTTTCTCATCATCTTCTTCATCGCTATAACTCCAAGAACCTCCAACAAATGCTCTTTGGTTCTTGTCTTTCGGTGGTTTTGGACATTCTCTAATAAGATGATTCGGGTCGCCGTATCTAAAGCATTTTCTATCACTTTTACCGTTTTTGTCGTCTCAGCTTCTTTGGAACGTCTTTTTGTCGTTCCGAGGTTGTCTCACGAATCTACCTCTTCTCTTGAAGAACTTCTTGAAGTCTCTTACCGCCATGGTGTATTCTTCGTCTTTACTTCCGGAAGTTGAACACTCTTCATCACTAGATTCTTTCTTAGCCTTTAAAGCAAGAGATTTCCTTTCAACTTTTTCTTTGACTATTTCGGAATCTTTCTTGATGATCATTTCATGAACTTTGAGTTTCACGATGAGTTCATCAAGAGATAGTGACGTTAAGTCTTTCGACTCTTCAATCGCTATGCCCTTTGCTCTCCATTAAGGATGTAGAGCCCTAATAAACTTCCTAACATAATTCCTGCTAGAGTAACCTTCATCAAGAGTTTTTAGACAAGTAATAATAGTATTAAATCTAGCAAAATCACTATCTATAAATTCGTCTTTGGAAATGACGAATTGTTCATATTGTTGAACCAAAAGGTCGATCTTATTATCTTTGACTTGACTATTACCTTGGTGGGTGATTAACAATGTTTTCCAAATTTCTTTTGCCGTATTACACATGAAAATTCTTTCATATTCTTTTCTAGGCAAAGCATTATAATTAACCATTTTAGCTTTGTTATTTTTCGCAAGTCTCTTTTTAAGATCACCACTTTGTGTTTCAAAAGGGATAACCTCATCTAATTTGGTTTTCGGATTTTGTTCAATAGGTTGAATATCATCGTTGTTAATAACATTCCAAAGATCTAGATCTTTTGATTTAACATATGTCTCGAATTTATTGTTCTAATAAATAAAACTATCACTTTCAAAAAGTGATGGTCTTTGCATAGATTTCCCTTCTAGATATTTGTTGGAATCCATAGATCGATCAAAGCTTTAAAATACAATATATTTTAAAAATCTTAAGTGACCTTGGCTCCTGATGCCAATTGTGGAAACTAGAAGGGGGTTGAATATTTTACAGGTTCGTTTTCCGTTTTAAAAGTTAGCTTTCAAAATATTTAGATTCGAGTTGTATGTTTAACCAATTCACAATATGAACAAACAATATAAAATCAAAACTAAAGCTAAATAACAATGACAATAATATGAAGAGATAAGGAAAAGAATAATCAAACCAAGACGCCAAGATTTTATAGTGGTTTGGCTACGAAGCACCTCTTCGCCCTACTATACTCCCCGGGTATCATACTCGAGATTTCAATATGTCAACAAGATCCCTTTAGGCAGAGAAAACCGTTTACACGCCGCTTACGTTATTTTCTGACATTAAGCTAAATGTCTGATTCCAATCTTACTAGAACCAATCTACCCACTTCAATCAATACGACAATCACTAGATCTACACTATCGGATTTACACACAATCCGAATCACACAAATACATAAGATAATTACAATTGATATTTGGTACTTAGAAGAAAAGAGGAGACATCTCTAAATAACAATCTGTTTCTTGACGAATACGAATGCTCTTCTCTTGCACTTGAATGAGAGGGAATAGATGAGAAGAAGAGATTAGATCACTTGAAACAAGATCTAAGAATGTTAGTGATCAAGAGATTTAGAGAGGGAAAGAAGATTTTTAAAGAGAGAAAGTTATCAGAAAATTTTGTGCAAAGAGGTTTGATTTTATGCAAGGAATGGAGCAGTATTTATAAATCTAACGGTTACTGGGGGCGGTCCTGACAGTCCTAGATATATAAGGGGGCCGCCTAGTAGACTACGCTCCCTTTTTTTATCTTTTTACGGGGAAGGTTGTATTTGGTATGGAACCTTCTATTTTGGGAGGAAAATTTGAATTTCAAATTTTAAGTTTTTAATAAAACTTTTCTTTTAATTAGAAAATATTTTGTATAATTAATTATGTGAAATTCTTTTGTAAAAATGTGATGGATAAGAGAAAAATCATTATTGATCACTAATTATGCTTAATGATTTGTTTGTTCATACCTTAAGTGATTACTAATATTAGAAATAGAATTTTACGACTAATAATTTGTAAACATTTAATTTTATCGTAAACATTTTTACATTTTCTTATTATCAAAATATTTTTAGACATTATTTGTATTAATGTGTTTGTGAGGATTGGTTTTGGTTCTACCATCAAATTCGTTTCCCTTGATGAGAGTCAAGTGGTTACCTTTAATGGCGAATTCGTTTGCGGTTTCAGGAATGGTGATTGCGTAACCGGGATTTGGAGCGACAACAAGGTCTGCATCCCACGTGGGTTCATCATCCATTGGATCATAATTTTGAAGAATATCAAGGAAGTGACGAAAATAATTGTTATTGAGAATTGGCGGATAGACAACTCTCGGTGTTTGATTGTGGATTGTTTTCTTTGTTTCGAATGGAAAGACACTCTGTTTCAATCGACGAAGTCTTCGATTCAGAGTACATTTAGGTTCAGGTAATGGTTCAACAAGTTCAGAGTTGGAAGCACGTATATGCATCAAAGGGAGAATTTGTTTGGATCAGTTTGCCAGAAAACTATACGGCGATTTGAAAAGAGGGGGTGTTAAAAATTATTTTTTAAAGGTTTGATTACATAACAGCTTTTGAAATCCCCAGCAACGGCGCGAAAAACTTTTGATGTGTTTCGAAAGCTTTAAATTTATAATAATGAGATTACCGATTATTAGATGGAAACACACGGGTCAAAGTATAACCCAAATATGTAGTATAATATTTTTTAGTTAAGACCAGGTCGTCAAAAGGGATTTGCGTAGTGTCAAATAATCAGCTGAAAAATAAACTTTAACAATTGTGAGAAATATGACTACTCGGATAATTTCATATAATTCATAAGAAGTGGTAATAGTTACGATCTTAGACTTAGGACTCTAATTTATAAAAAGTATTTTCTTGTCAGAAAACGTTTTCATTAATTAACTTGTTTAACTTAAGACTCATGTTTAGTTAACTCGATTAAATGTGTCACTCAAATAATCCAGTTACTATTATATCAAATCTATTTTGTTTATAAAATAACGTAAGTGAATTTCTCGTCACAGACGATAAAGATCATAGACAAATCTTTAAAACTATATAGATCATAACGGGTCTTTTGACCTATACCGGTGAGTATATAATCAAAGTTGATAATCAAAGTTGATAAGATAAGATATGATAGGATTATAACATAAGCTTAAGATTAACAAAATCATAATTATACCAAACGCTTATTCATTATATTGTTTTCACCGAGTAGTCATGAGAGATTTAGCCTCTCATGGCTATTAAGTTCATAACAAGATTAAATTGAATAACAAGATTAAATTGAATAACAAGAAACATACTATATTCGAGGTAAGAATATGGATCAAAATTCTCCCTGTAACAAGTATGGAATCGGAATACAACCTTTTATTTTTATAAAAGCTATGATACTCTTCTTCGTTCTTCGTGGTTTGATCTTCAATCATCAAGGTTTATGGTGTTTTTGGGTTGAAGAATTGGAGATATGATTGTTGTGTGAGAGATATTTGAGTGGGAGATGATGAAGTGAAGTGAGGAATGGATGAAATGTGTGTGAAATTCGTCCCAATTTATAGGCTGAGTTTGAGGTAAAAGTGCGGCGCACACAAAAGATTGTGCGGCGCACTTGGTAATTAAATGCGAGGGGAATTTAATGTTTATTGAGAAGTGTGGCGCACAAAAATATTTGTGCGGCGTACTTGGGGTGTAAATGCAATCCTCATTTAATTGACTTTAATTCTTGAGTTCGCTTGGAAGTGCGGCGCACTTAGGTCAAGTGCGGTGTACTTACGCCTTCTTCAGCCTTGAGTCTTTTTCTTTTCTTCTAACTTGCTTTCCGATAATCAAAAACACTTGAACTTTATTTCGTTTGAACTTGGGATGACTTCAAGTGAACCTGCATGTAATTTATGCTATTAAGTATCAAAAGTTCATGAGAAATGATAGAATATATATATATATATATATATATATATATATAATGCCTCTAAAACATGTATAATTTAGGCGTTATCAAATCTGATAACGCCAAAAACTGAGATTACCGGTTATTAGATGGAAACAAATGGGTCAAAGTATAACCCACGTATGTAGTACAATCTTTTTTAGGTAAGACCAGGTCGTCCACAAGGATTTGCGTAGTGTCGAATAATCAGCTAAAAAATAAACTTTAACAATTGTGAGAAATATGACTACTCGGATGATTTCATATAATTCATAAGCAATGGTAATATTTACGATCTTAGACTTAGGACTCTAATTTATAAAAATTATTTTCTCATCAGAAAATGTTTTTATAAATTAACTTGTTTAACTTCAGACTCATGTTTAGTTAACTCGATTAAATGTGTCATTGATGTGCTGTCGTGTAGGGTCAGTTTATTGATTACCAAGTTTTAAATTTATATTCAGCTGACTTATCCTAAAACAACACTTTAACAGGCAGTGTACCTAATCGGGTGGATATTCATGGTAAGTAGGGTGTCGAACACTAAGAGCGAGGTTGTTAACCTTATATTATATCAGTATTTTAATTAATCTAATTAAGTTAATTCCAATTACTTGTTAAACCTATGCTAAACCTAGTTCTAATGATAATGGGGGGTTTTCAGCCTGAGGGACTGGCACAGGTTTTATGGTGACAACAATCAACTCTAAACATAATAAACATGGAAGAAAACAATCAGAAGATAAAAGAGCGATACAAGCCGAATGATAGAAAACTATATTATCCATATTAAATCCGATTAAATGTTGGTTTGTTTGTTTAGATTGCAGCTGATTACTTACTCGAATCGGCTATCTTCTAAGACTTAGGCGGGACATCATCCTAAGACCTAGACACGTTGAATCCTGTCACAGTTAACGTATTCGCATAAAGCATCCTTTTAGTTTAATTATAATCTATCTAGGGATTAAAGCAATGGTGATCTTGTTAAACCCTAGCCCATCGGGACTTTACCCACTTACTGTTTGATGGTATTTTATATACTGGTAGTTCACTGTTCAAGTCTTTATCAATTAATTAAGAACATACTTGTTGAAACATTACGGGTTACATGCCAGTCCATTTACGCTCATAATTTAAAGACAAGGATAGAACATTATTTGTGATCCTATTGGTCCAGTAATATAAAACACGATATGGAGAGCTATCCCAGTATCTAGTTCACTTGTTAGGCATAACTAGACCCAATTGAATGATAGGTCGCATATTTAAATACGTAGACAAGTATCATGTGATAAACATAATTAAACTTTCAACGATAAATTAAGAAATCAGATTAAAACAAACCAAACATTAAATCTTCATTAAGATGGCTAATACCCGAGGGTATTAGTCCATAACCATTGTAATTATACAAGCGTGATCAAATAACCAAGGTAAACTAAACGTTTTACCGAACGATACCAAAAGTTAAATGATTACAAGAGTATAGAAATGACAACGGAGTCTTATAATGGAATCATGATCTCTGCCTTGACCATTGGCAGCTCTCTTCTCTTTAGGAAAATGCGTTCTTTTAAGTGTATGGTATAGATAATATGATTTAACACATAGAAAACACTCGTTTTTGAGTCTTCTATTTATAGTTTCTGAAAAAGACTGGATATGTCGTATTGAATGAGGTCAATATGGCGTATAGGGGTGTTTTCCTTAGAGTGTGCGCTAAGTTTATAATCAATTTGATATACCTTCCGAAATTATATTTATTTACCAAATCTCTGAATGTTTATCCAGCTGGATACGGCGTATGAAGGAACTTGGATACACCGTATTGGGAATTGAGAATGCGCGTTTTCTAGTGAAGTCCAGGCGCTGATATGCCGTATCTTCTTTTCTAGACACGGCGTATTGGACAAAAATAAGCAATCTTTAAATATCATCGTTTATGCTCCAAAAAGTGGGCCTTTTAGCAGTCTTCACAAATCACTCTGTAATTACTGCAATTTACAACTTTAAGCAATTAAGTAATGATTCTTGCAATAATTATATAAAAGTAGATAATTTATTCGGGATAAATGATGGTATAAATGTAACGTTATTTAATGTCATCAAATATCCCCCCACTTTAATCCTACTTGTCCTCAAGTAGACTCTAGAAATTTATTGAAAATTTATCCCAACCGGAGTTAAGGATTCTTCCGTTAAGCACTTCTTTTGTTTTAATCACCTTTACAAGACCAAGCACCTCACCGAAATAAGAGAAATTGAAAACATTAGATCATATCAACTAATTAGGGTGTTAACATTTAATTGGTTCGCTCATTGCTCGTCTTGATTAGTTTCATATCATATGCTTGGGAAGGATACACATCTCCACCACTAGAGCTAAAGAGAAACAAGTAAAAAGGTAAATTGGGTTTTTATTATAAGGCTAAGGGTTGATCATTCTAACAATATTTCACCGATATTACCATACCAACAAGGTAGCTGAATCATACATATACGGTCGTAATGACGGAATAGACATGGATAATTCGATCACATCCTTATTCGAGTTTAACTAAGGGTTAGGATGAAGAATGATATAGGATAAGGATCTTCTAACTTTCACCAAAAGTAATAAACCAACAAGGTGGTTGAATCACGCATACATGTCCATAACTACGGAATAGACGTGCATGACTCAATCTCAACCTCGTTCGAGTAAAACCTAAGGTTAGTTGCTAGGAAAGGGAAGTAAATTTTTGTTAAATAAAATTCACAAAACAAATAGATTAAGCTTGAACAAATAAGGTAGTTGCTAGTAACTTTTCTCGACCGTTCAATGATAAAGACTTGAAATATATACAAACGCCTCGATCATAGAAATGACAGAGACAACCTATGTTGGCGTTCCCATAACGGTCAACTTCCAAATCATCCAAAATTTACATACTTTTACAAAAGTGGTGATATCGGCCACTTTATACAAAACTATACATCGTTGATTTTCATCCACACATCAACGTATAATCGATCCTTCCAAGTATTTCATCGGTTTAAGTTTAGCAAACCGACTATCAATTATCCTTCTCTTTTTTGATGCATTTTCTATTTTTCCATTTTTTTTCATAACATAATTCTCGGTGCAATTTCACCGTCTTCACAATCATAATTCATCCGGATAATGTTTCCTTTAATACTTCTTCTTCGGACATAATACATAATCGCGAAAGTTGCAAAATACACAAGTTACAGATTTTCCTATTGCATTGTGCAATTTCCCGACCTAACCGGAGATAAAAAATTCACTTTGACACAGGAAATACAAAACTTTACACAAAAGAAACTAGCAACTTTGATTAAGTAGGCTTAATCTACAGGGTAGGCTAAGGTGTAAAGGTGTAACGAAATAGATATTTGGTGTGAAAAAGACATGAATGGCTCAACAAGTTTTTCTAGGGGATCTTACTCTTATAGTAAGAGTAAGCAAAGGGTTACACGGTATAACACCCCATATTTTAAGGACATTGTACGTCATCAATAAATTCACTATTTATTTTTAGTATTGTACTCGTTTGCTTGTAAATTTAAAATCGTTAAATTAAATCGCGTAAGCTAAAAATTATCATTCATTGTAAACGGGTATCAAACAATTAAATGTTTACATCAAGCAAGTGTTAGATAATTATTTAGAGGATAATTATTAACTTTGCATATTTTATATTTATTGGTTACGTAAAGTGTTTACATTTCGCGATAAAATACATTTAGGCATACCCGGAACCACCAAAACTTTTTTACGCTTCAACAAATACCCACAATTATACCCAATACTCAAAATATTACAAAATATCTCATGTATAAGCACTTATGGCCGGATATGGTGAAAAAGATCAAGAGAAATATCACATTTTATTTGCTAAAGTCTTGTGATAAAACAATTAAATAAATTGGGTACTAGATTTATAACGAGACAGAAACTCCCATGGATAGTTGCTCGGGATGATTCTCCAATTTGAGTTCTTGAGCAAAAGTTTGTTGATGAAGCGTCGGAATGCTCGTACGAGTTCAACACACATATTTTTCAGAGTATACCATATCATCGATTTCTTTACAGCAAGGTCCTGCATAAAAGTTTAGAAGACAAAAGTGCAATTCTTATCTCGGTTATACAATGGTTACAATGCAGGAAAATAATTAAACACACCGTACAGGTAGTCAATACGTTGTATCCCAAACCCAAGGATATGCCGTATTGCATCTTGTAGAAACAAATGGTTTAAAGTTTTTGCAGAAATTAAATGCAGAAATTAAAGACTGATAACGTCTAGACAGGTTCGATACGGCGTAGCCATAGAGGTTCGATATGCCGTATTGAGTATCTGGGAAGACAAACTCAATAAAACAATTAAAATTACAATTCAAAAAATTAAAAAACAACCGGGTTGTCTCCCGGTAAGCACTTTTATTTACGATAGTCTTTTAAGTTAGACTTTTTCATTTTCTTCACTAGCTTCTTCTCATATTTCAACACTATTTTCATTATGCAAAGGTTTTTGGAATCTTGAGCCTGTAATTAATTAATGAGCTATGTTGCTGAACTTAATGCCAAAATTGATTCTATCACACACAAGCAAACCAAAATCATCATATCATAATATATATCAAAAGATAACGTGCTATAAATACATCATGATAGAATAATATAATGACATCAAGTTCAAGCGAGGGATGGGAAATAATCATGTATCTGGCTGCTGTAGGGCTGAGGTGCTGGCGTCGCCGGTCCTACATCTGGTATATCTCTGGTAGGGCAACTGCGAGCTGCCTATGAGAGTGCTATTAAAGGCCTGATAGGTGCGACCGTTGGCGTCCATTAGCTGAGTCATGCAACTGACCATCCAGGTGGCAAACCTGCCCTGATCAGTGATCGATCTAGCAACATCTCCTCGCAAAAATAATCAAAAAAAAAAAAAAACCCCCCCACAACGCTCTGTCATATATCCTGTACCTCCTCATCGAGCCTGGAAATCCTCTGCTGCATAGTCCTGGGGGCAGGTGGCGGTGGCTGAGGTGGCTGCATGGGTGCTTGTGGAAACCTAAAGATTGTTAAAGCTTAGTTTGTTTAGAAATTTAATCTAGGATGAACAATAACAAAGAACAATAGAATGCACAACGGAATAAACATTAAGAACATTCTTTATTATTGCCTAACAAGGTTTCATCATCATCTTTAAACAATGACTACTACAAGCCCCAATTCTACGTGATCAATCGTAGAACGTGTTATCTAAACTATAACAAGGAATTAAAGATCCTTGAGGCTAAAACACACAAACCTAGGCGTCCACTTAGAGGACTTGACGCCTAGAACACACACATACTTTTCTGGTGTTTACATCTTTGACACACAGAAAAATATTTATAGGGATCTCCTTTAGATTGTAGGTCATCTAGATTTACAAGGGAAAACATAATTGTATTAAGGAAACTAATATTTTAATTCTTTATATAAACTTCGCTCTTTATCTTCATAGAATCTATCTTTTGGAATCTTTTATTTTGGTTGTCTTCCGCCACAGCGTGTAGATTTGTCATAATTGTCAGTTTAGTCCCTCGGGTTTTTTGCATTCATTATTTTGTCTTATCAACTCAAAATATATTTCCCAACAATCTTCCCCTAGTTGTTAATGGTCAAAACCAAATAAGTACATACTTCCCTTGAAGTTAATTTATGAATGAAAATACTTCCGCTTTATCCAATGCAGAGTCCACCAAGGATCTGTAAGTTGCACATCTTTTTGTAGAATTTATTCCCTTTTTTGTCTAATCAAATAAGGACTCAACGTACGCAAATTATTTCGACAAACCACAAACATTATCACACTTCTGGTCCAGCTTCAACAACCTCTAAAAATTACCCTTCATGACGCACATTTAAGATAATGAACTTGAGCAGTAGAAAACTTAAACTAGCAGTAGTTAGAATGGACTTTCAGTAATTAAAAACCTGCACTCATGGTGGTACATGTAAATGGTTAAACATTTTACCAATTAAGCTTTCCGGCAACCATATGTTAACCATTTCTTGATTTCTTCAATTCGGTAGGCTCTATGTAATAACTTACTGATGAAGAAAAAACGTATAAACGGAACTTGATGCTGAAGTAGAACAACCCAAACTTGTGTCTTATATCTGGTACTATCCACGTGACGTCAACGTCTATACCCAAACGAATAGACATGTATAATTCGATCACATCCTCATTCGAGTTTAACCAATGGTTAAGATGAAGAATGATATAGGGTAAGGATCTTCTAACTTTCACCAAAAGTAATAAACCATCAAGGTGGTTGAATTACGCATACACATCCGTAATGACGGAATAGACATACATGACTCGATCTCAACCTCGTTCGAGTAAAACCTAAGGTTAGTTGCTAGGAAAGGAAAGTAAATTGTTGTTAAATAAAATTTACAAAACAAATAGATTAAGCTTGGACAAATAAGGTATATAGTTGCAAGTAACTTTTCCAGACCGTTCCATGATAAAGCCTCGAAATATATACAAACGCCTCGATCATAGAAATGAAAAAGACAACCTAAGTTAGCGTTCCTATAACGGTCAACTTCCCAATCATCCCAATCATCCCAAACTTACATACTTTTACAAAAGTTGTGATATCGGCCACTTTATACAAAACTATAAATCGTTGATTTTTATCCACATATCAACGAATAATCGATCCTTCCAAGTAATTCATCGATTTAAGTTCAGCGAACCGATTATCAATCTTTCCTTCTTTTTTGATTCATTTTTAAATTTTCCATTTTTTTAAAACAAACCATAAATCTTGGTGCAATTTCACCGTCTTCACAATCATAATTCATCCGGATAATTTTCTTTCAACATTTCATCTTCGGACATAATACATAATCGCGAAAGTAGCAAAATACATGAGCTATATATTTTCCCATTGCATTTTGTAATTTCTCGACCTAACCGGAGACATAAAATTTCACTTTGACACATGAAATATAAAACTTTACACAAAAGCAACTAGCAACTTGATTAAGTAGGATTAATCTACAGGGTAAGCTAAGGTAAAGGTGTAACGAAATAGACATTTGGTAGGTTTTTTAAGGGATCTTACTCTTATAGTGAGAGTAAGCAAAGGGTTACACGGGGTTTAACTAACCATTGTAGTTAGTTAATTTTACAACATTTAGACTTGTTGGCGTATTCCTAAAAATTTACCAGTTAAACATGTTACTCCATCTAAGTCCATAGTACTCATCGTTGTGCTCTCGAGTGATATACCAAGCTAAGTTCTAAAGTCCACTACATCACCGGCACACTCATATATTTGGTGGAAATTTTAGTAAATGATTAGAAACGGAATAAGCTTAATTCTCACAATTTGGTATTAAGGGTTATAGTGCGCGAGGTCATGTATCTAGTAATTTTCACAAAAGTTATGCTAATTATTTTTAGATTTGGCATAATTTAAGCATATAACATATTATTTGTCAAAGAAAGGACAAGTAGGTGTTCTAATTCTCCATCCTCCTACTTAAATTATACAACGTCCTCGTGTATAGATAAAACAATTAAATAAATTGGGAAATAGAATTAGAACGAGAAACTCCCCTGATATGTTGCTCGGGATGATTCTCCAATTTGAGTTCTTGAGCAAAAGTGTGTTGATGAAGCGTCGGAATGCTCGTACGAGTTCAACACACATATTTTTCAGAGTATACCATATCATCGATTTCTTTACAGCAAGGTCCTGCATAAAAGTTTAGAAGACAAAAGTGCAATTCTTATCTCGGCTATACAATGGTTACAATGCAGGAAAACAATTAAACACACCGTACAGGTAGTCAATACGTCGTATCCCAAACCCAAGGATACGCCGTATTGCATCTTGTAGAAACAAATGGTTTAAAGTTTTTGCAGAAATTAAATGCAGAAATTAAAGACTGATAACGTCCAGACAGGTTCGATACGGCGTAGCCATAGAGGTTCGATATGCCGTATTGAGTATCTGGGAAGACAAACTCAATAAAACAATTAAAATTACAATTCAAACAATTAAAAACAACCGGGTTGTCTCCCGGTAAGCACTTTTATTTAAGCTAGTCTTTAAGTTAGACTTTTTCATTTTCTTCACTAGCTTCTTCTCATATTTCAACACTATTTTCATTATGCAAAGGTTTTTGGAATCTTGAGCCTGTAATTAATTAATGAGCTATGTTGCTGAACTTAATGCCAAAATTGATTCTATCACACACAAGCAAACCAAAATCATCATATCATAATATATATCAAAAGATAACGTGCTATAAATACATCATGATATGAATAATATAAATGTAACATAAGATCAAAATCGAGGAGGAGAAATAATCATGTATTTGGCTGCAGTAGTTGGCTGAGGTGCTGTCTCGCCGTCCTACATCCTGGTAGATCACGGGTAGGGCAACGCGAGCTGCCTATGAAGAGTTGGCTATTAAAGGCCTGATTAGGTGCGACCGTTGGCGCCATTAGCTGAGTCATGCAACTGACTCATCCAGCGGCACAACTCCCTGATCAGGATCGATCTAGCAACATCTCCTCCAACCCCACAACGCTCTGGATCATATATCCTGTACCTCTTCTCGAGCCAGAAAATCCTCTGTTTGCATAGTCCTGGGGGCCGGTGCGTGGTGAGGTGGCTGCATGGTGTGCTTGTAGAACCTAAAGATTGTTAAAGCTTAGTTTGGTTTAGAAATTAATCCTAGGATGAACCATAACAAAGAACAAATAGGAATGCACACGGAATAAACATTAAGACATTCCTCATATTATTGCCTAACAAGGTTTCATCATCATCTTTAAACAATGACTACTACAAGCCCCAATTCTACGTGATCAATCGTAGAACGTGTTATCTAAACTATAACAAGGAATCAAAGATCCTTGAGGCTAAAACACACAAACCTAGGCGTCCACTTAGAGGACTTGACGCCTAGAACACACACATACTTTTCTGGTGTTTACATCTTTGACACACAGAAAACTATATCTAGGGATCTCTTTATATAGTAGAGTCCATCTAGATTTACAAGGGAAAACATAATTGTATAAGGAAACTAAATCTTTTAATTCTTTAATAAACTTCATCTTTATCTTCAAGAATCATATCTTTTGGAATCTTTTATTTTTTGTAGAATATCCTCCACCAGCTTGTAGAATTTCATAATTGTCATTTAAGTCCCTCTTGTTTCCTTTTCATTCATTATTTTGTCTTATCAACTCAAAATATATTTCCCAACAATCTTCCCCTAGTTGTTAATGACAAAACCAAATAAGTACAAACTTCCCCTGAAGTTAATATATGAATGAAACATACTTCCCTTAATCCATGCAATTCCACCAAGGATCTGTAAGTTGCACATCTTCTTTGTAAATCTTCTTCCCCTTTTTGTCATAATCAAATAAGGGACTAAAGTACGCAAATTTGATTTCGACAACCACAAACCAATATCACACTTCTAATCCAGCCTTCAACAACTCAAATTACCCTTCATGACGCACCTTTAAGATAAATGAACTTGAGCAGTAGAAACTTAAACTAGCAGTAGTTACAATGACTTACAGTAATAAAAACCTTCACCTCATGTGGTACATGTAAATGGTTAAACATTTTAACAATAAGCTTCCCCTGAAACCCATATGTTAACCATTTCTTGAATCTTCAATTCGGTAGGCTCTATGTAATAATTACTGATGAAGAAAACTAAGTATAACGAACTTGATGCTGAAGTAGAACAACCCAAACTTGTGTCTTATATCTGGTACTATCCACGTGACGTCAAACGTATACCCAAAACCAATGTATAAGGAGATTATAATCTCTTGACAAGTATCCTCATCTTCTATGATACACCAGACCAAAGTGATAGCAAATGTAAGCATTGAGCACCATAAGAAAAATCACACACCTTTACTAGATTGTCAAGTCTAGTGTCACATGTTTTCCTAAGCACGAACAAGTTTATCTTCAAAGTGTAGTACACCCACTTTAAGAATTGATACGAACACCACCGAAAAACTCACTTCAACTTCAAATAGGCAATAAACAATCTTCGTCTTAATCAATTCTTCAAATAAATACGAGCCTTTAAACGTTTAAGAACATTTAAAACTAAACCAAAAATTTTCTTCCTGTGTGTGTCATCTAATAACCAAAACCATGAATTGTCCGATATCTGATGATAATAGCAGTATTAATATCATCAAGCAGTATTAACTCTCTTTTAACCCAATGCTAGCAGTACTAACGAACAATATTAACATTTGGACTTACTACTGTTGTAGACAAACAAGCTAGCGGTATTAAATGATATATCATGAATTATATCCGGTGCAAGTCATAGCCCAAATTGCTTGTATGTCTTTTATTCGGCCCATGATACCATATAACGATACCATATCATATTTGACTAGTCCCCTTTTATATAAGGCCCATGTTTGATTCGTGTAAAAGTTTGCCTTATATTTTCCGTCGAAAGTATATCAAAGTGGATATCGATAGAAAGTTTAATGCTCGTCGTGATGGTATATTTTTTTCGCTTAACGATTAACGGTTTGAGAGATATTAATATTTAAAAAAGAATGATGAAAATGGTTTTTGGATTTAATCTTAGCCATAGGATTAAGATGGAGATGAAGGGTGAAGATTAGTCCATTGGTATCCACAATAAGTTTGGTATCCAAATAAACTTAAATCTCAAAGAAAAAACATGTGTTTTCTCTTTTTTTTCCCTTACACCTTCTTCTATCTATTAGGTGATAGGTTAGTTGATTCAAGCCCGTCTTGTAGGTTGGGTCCATTAAGATTTTTCTATGTCTTGTACTTTATAAATAGTGGCGAAATAATATATCACAACCCATAGAGTTTTCATCATGTGATAGGTTAGTTGGTCCAAGCTCGTCTTGTGGGTTGGGTCCATTAAGGTTTCTCTATGTTTTGTACTCTATAAATAGTGGCGAAATAATATATCATAGCCCACGGAGTTTTCATCATTCAACATGGTATCGGAGCGAGTCTGATCCTCAGACCTAGGTGGCTACGTTGAGCCGCCTCCCCTAAATCACCCTGTCAAACCCTTTTTTTTCATTCGATCTCCACCACACTGTAAACAATATCCGTTCTTTCATTGATGTATCACGACCAGGTGGGCTCAGGGCTTATCAGCTGTTGACTATGGGGTTCCCTCCAAAGCAGCTATGTTTTGGTTTTGGTTTAGTCACCAATATATGAGAAGTAATGTTTTGGTTTAATTAAAAAAAGTAGGAGTTTTTTTTCAGGTGGAGAATACATTGGTTTATTCTCTGGTAGGATACTTTGGTTTATCCTGGTTCGGGTTACTTTGGTTTATCCCATATGAAAAAAGGATACTTTGGGTTATCCCGTATAAAAAAAATACTTTGGGTTATCCGAAAAAAAAAGGATACTTTGGGTTATCCCGTATGAAGAAAAACTACTTTGGTTTATCCAGGTTTATCGGTTGGTGTCTTTCAAGTTTGAAGATTTGTTTGGGCGGAGTTCTTCAACAACTAATTGTGTTCGTGTATGACGCTTCTGTTGCTACTTGTACCATATTAGGACTCCTTTCTGCAAATTAGTTTTTAATTAGCTTTGATGTTTCGTGTTTTCTTTTTCAGTCTCGAGCTTTCGCGATTTCGTCACTTCAGACTATAGGGGAGTATTAGGTGATAGGTTAGTTGACCCAAACCCGTCTTATGGATTGGGTCCATTAGGGTTTCTCTATATCTTATACTCTATAAATAGTGGCGAAATAATATATTATAACCCACGGGGTTTTCATAATTCAACACCATCTTCCTAACAAACCACGTACCAATTTCTTCACTTTATTTTTTTAAATCATGATCTAATACTCTAATCCAAGATTTAATTACTACATCAGTACATCATATAAAGATCTAATATTTTCAGCTTGTGATTTAATATCTTTAATTTTAATTTTACGATAAGTTTCTTTAATTTTTCTTAATTTTTTTTCAAGTTAAGATCAATAAACCTAAACTCATCAATTCTTCGCCTTTTGTGATTCTCAATTTTTCATTAAAAAAATCAAGCGAAAGAAGTGCTCAAGAAAATACGCACAGAGTGTTTGATGAAACGTCTCAATGAGTTTTTTTCTTTGATTCAAGACTTCTAAGGTGTATCATCAAAAATAAATACTCATTCTTTTTATAAAATAAATTAGTTGTTGATATATAATCTCACTGATAAATAATTTTTTAAATTTGATTAACAAGGTGTTAATGATGAACAACATCACAATGTTCATCACATAGATCACAATGTTCATTAGATTTATTTCTAAAGAACTTTTTTTATTTTTTCGTTATTACATTGTTCATCGGTTTTCTTTGATGAACAACATTACAATGTCCATCGGTTAGATCACGTTGTTCATTAGATTTCCTTTTTAATAACGGTTTTTTATTACAATGATCAACAGTTTTCTTTTGATGAACAACATCATAATTTTCATTAGTTAGATCACGTTGTTCATTAGTTTTTCTTCTGAGAAATTTTCTCTCTTTTTGTTATCACAATGTTCATCAGTTTTCTTTTATGAAAAACATCACAATGTTCATCATTTAGATAAAATTGTTCAACAATTTTTTTTTGAAGAACTTTTTTCTTTTTTGCATTACAATGTTCATCAGTTTTCTTTTACGAACAAAATTTTTATATGATGAGCTTTGATTTTATAAAGATGAACATCACAATGTTCATCAATAAAATAAGTTGTTCATAACGGATGTTGGTTATCAAATATAAGTTGTGTTCATTATTAGTTCGAACACGTTAAATAAAAATATGAGTTAATTACATGGTTCGTCCCTGTGGTTTAGGTCAAATCCCTGATCTCGTCCTTATTTTTTTTTTGCATGATTCGTCCCTATCTCGAAACTATGTAACACCGTTCGTCCATATCTCATATTTTTGGCGTAAAACTATGTAACACCATTCGTCTCTATCTCTTGAGATAGGGACGAACGGTGTTACATAATTTCGAGATAGGGACGATTCATGCAAAAAAAAGAAATAGGGACGAGATCAAGAATTTGACCTAAACCACAGGGACGAACCATGTAATTAACTCTAAAAAAAGAAAAAATGAACTTGAGTAGTAGAAACTCACACTAGCAGTAGTAATAATGACTAGCAGTAGTAAAAACCTTCACCTCAATGACGCATGTAAATGGTTAAACATTTTAACAATAAGCTTCCCCTAAAACCAATGTGTTAACCATTTCTTGAATCTTCAATTCTGTAGGCTCTATGTAATGATTACTGATGAAGAAAACTAAGTATAACGAACTTGATGTTGAAGTAGAATAACCCAAACGTGTATCTTATATCTTGTACTATCCACGTGACGTCAAACTTATAAATAAATCTGTGAAATATAAGTAGATCACAACCTCTTGACAAAAATTCTTATCTTCTATGAGACACATACCAAGTGATAGCAAATGTGAGCTTTGAGCACCATAAGAAAAATCACACACCTTTACTAGATTTTGACAAGTCTTCGTCACAACATTGAAAATACAAACAATTTACCTCCAAATGTTGTAAGCCATTTGAGATATGATAAAACACGTACCCAAGTAATTCCACTTCACCGTCAAATAAGTGATAAACAATCCTCTCCGTAATCAATTGTTTCAAATAATCCCAAAAATAATAGCCTTTTATCCATTTGAATGAATCTGAATCTGTTAGCTTCCCCTTAAACCAATCAGTAGCAACTAACAGTAGTAACTCCTTCTATTGGCAGTATTAAAAGTATGCAAGCAGCACAAACCTTGGTTTAAGTCCAACAGTAGTAACCGTTAACCCTAGCAGTACTAATACACACGAATCAAACCATATCAGCATAAACTTAATATTAGAGCAGTACTAACCTTTTTAATCTCAAGCAGTATTAATGAGCAGTTCTAATCGTAGCAGTACTAACCAATATCAAGCAGTAGAAACACTTTAGCAGTAGCAATAACTTACTACTATTCTTCCATTCGTGGCAACACTATTCGGTCATTGGTAGTACAAACATATAACGAGCAGTAGTAATGTACCAATAGCAGCCTTAACAGTATTATCGTATAAAGGCAGTATTAACAAGCATGAGTAGTATGAACAAATTGTTAGCAGCATAAATTAATGTAACTGGCAGCATTAACGCATATGGGCAGCACTAAAATAGATTAGCAGCATTAACTTTCCTTGAACGAGCAGTACTAACTTGTATTGGCAGTATAAAGTGCTCCTTCCTCCCATACCTTTTGAGAAACTTTTTAGCGTTAGTAAAGGACCAATATTTACGATCACCAGCAGTATTGTGTCTCGTGGCAGTAGTAACTACCAACGAGCAATACAAAACATATAACTACTGTTTAAGGATACCTTTTTTTAAGTATCCAGACGACACTTTTTAGTATCATAAAGCTGTCACTAGGCTGTCACTAATTCATCATTCTCATCAACTGCTAATGATTCTTTTTATAGAATAAGTTCCAAAGAACTCTTGAATTATGTAACCAAGAACCACGATCAACAACCATCTTGTTGTCACGAACCAACCAACAACAATTGTGAACAAACTTCCTGTTATATCGAATTAAGGCTGCTGAAAAACCCTAATATCACCAGATTCGACATGATAACCAAGACAGAAAGTTCATACCTCTTTTCCTTGATAGATGCGACACTAAAACACCTTGTAGATCTTAGATTACGAGCCTCGTGGCTCTGATACCAATTATGAAGACTAAAGAATCGTTGTAAGCTCAGATTGTTTAGATCTTTATCTAGGATAAATAACATTGAACATAGAATAATGCATAGCAGAAATAGCATAATGAACAAAGTTATTTCAACAAGGTTTTTCATTCATATTATTCACTATTCGCCCCAATTCTAGATGATCAATTCTAGAATAATTACTCTAAATAGTAACAGGATCAATGACACATTGACCTTGGGGCTACACAACAAACTAGGCGTCTACATTAGAAGACTTACGCCTAGACACACACACACTTTTCTGGTGTTTACATCTTGACACACACAGAAAAGTACACGCATGATATCTCTTTATATAGTAGAGATATCTAGGTTTACAAAGGATAAGTATAAATATAAATCTTTTAAACATTTAAGTTTGTCTTCTGAATCTTCTATCTGAATAAGGAGATCTTCTAGTATCTTCAAAATCTTTCATCTTTTGAAGAATTCCAGCTTTGCATTTAAGTCCTTTTTTTTCATTCTTTTATTCACTTTGTCTCATCAAATCAAGAATCCCAACAACCGTAAACTTCAGGTCAATATTTTTACCAATTCTGTTTATTATTTTAACTTTTATAAGTTACATGTTAATTTGACGTTAATCCGGGAAGATGTCTCGCGTAAACACTGAAAATCATTATCGAAAGCGTTTCGACGTCGAACTGAGCTTAATTTACATGAATTATAATTAGTAAATTCATCTTATGTCATTTCGTGGTTTACAAATAATTACGTTTGCAATTTTTATATTTTTGGCGTAAGTTTACGCTTTTAGCGTTTTTGATCAAATGAAAACCCAGAAACATATCACTGATGTGTTTCAAAAGCTTTAAATTTATAATGACTGAAAATACCAATTTTATTATAGGAAAACACACGGGTAAAAGTATAACCCACGTATGTAGTATAATCTTTTTAGGTAAGACTAGGTCGTCCACAGGGATTTGAGTAGTATTCGAATAATCATAAAGAAAATAGACTTTAACAATTTTGAAAATGACTTTTGTTTAACCAGTGATAATAAAGATGACTACTCGAATAGTTAAAAATAATTTATAAGTATTGATAATGATTAAGACCACACATATTTTATCTCATAAAAAGGATTTCTCGTCAGAAAACGTTTTCACAAATTATCTTAATTAACTCAAGATTTATACTTGGTAGACTAGACTAATCGTGCCACTCGAATGACTCAGATAACTTATTATATCAAAGCTTATTTCGTTTATCAATTTACAAAAGTGGATTTCTCGACACAGACGATAAAGACTATAGACAAATCTTTAAAACCATATAGATCATAACGGGTCTTTCGACCTATACCGATATGATTATATAATCTAAGTTGATAAGCAAAACCGACAAGATAAGATATAATAGGGGTGCAACATAAGCTTGAGATTAAAGAGATCACAATCATACCAAACACTTATTCATTATCATAACTTCACCGAGTAGTCATGAGAGATTTAGCCTCTCATGGCTATGTAGTTCATAACATATCTTGATTCAAGAAGAAACTTCATTATTTCATTAAACTAGTATGGTGTTCTTCTTCGTTCTTGGTTGTTTGATCTTGATTCTTCAAAGGGTATTGTGTTTATGCTTGGAGAAGGATTGGGAAGGATTGTAGGAGATTGTTGTTTGTATTAGATGATATGAAATGTGTGAGAATTTGGCTCAAATTATATACTAATTTCAGGGGAGAAGTGCGGCGCACAAGGTAAATTGTGCGGCGTACTTAGTGATTAAATGTGAAGGTAATTTAATGTTTATTGAAGAAGTGCGGCGCATAATCTTGTAAGTGCGGCTTACTTAGGGAGTTAATGCATTATTTTGATAAAGTCTTTAATTCCTTAACTTCGAGGAGAAGTACGGCGCACAATTGATAAGTGCGGCGCACATTTTCACTTTGCAACTTAAGACTTTATATTTTTCTTGTATCTTGATTTCCAAAGTGTATAAGTATTTGATCTTTCTTTAATTTGAGCTCGGGATGTCTTCAAGTGAACCTGCAAGTATTTCATGCTATTAAGTATCAAAAGTTCCCGAGAAATAATAAAATATGAATAAATAACGCCACCATAAACATATATAATTTGGCCGTTATCAAATCCCTCTACACTTAGCCGTTGCTTGCCCTCAAGCAACCAAAGCGAGAAAATAATATCATTTATCGTGACGTGGAGGAAATTTAGATTTAACAAGAGTTTGCATATTAACTTTTCAGTCATAGACATATAACATAGCACCTTACGAGGGAATGTGTTTGATTTATAGAATTCACTCAGTTCACTCGGATAGGGTTTATATATTTATTTGAAGACACTCAATTGCACAGACATAATCTAGACAGCTACCATATGCTCGTACTTGACACATAAACATGACCGAAGAGCAAAACTTGATACTGATGCGGGATAATAGCATATACAAATCTTCATGTGTCGGAACTTAAGCCTTTATTTCTTTGAACTAATACATATATTTTTTCTTCTTTTTTTTCATAATGATAACTAAGGCTTGGCATAGAACTTCTTCTTTAGCCTTTGACTTTAGGTATTTCAGCAACTTAGCACAAGAGGGGGTGCTGCAGGAATTTTATCTTCATATATGATTAATCAGGCTTCGGTCTAGTAAATGATGATCAAGCACAAGTTCTAGAGCTTCTAAATTACAGGCTTAATCAACCAATACCAATGTTCCAGAAAAGGTGACAAATTACAAATACACAGTCGTAACGACAGATGAGATACTTGTAATTGCATTTAAACCTTAACTCGAACAGGCTAAAGGCATCAATTATCTTAGGTACCAAAGGTGGGTACTGAATGTTTTAAGGTTTATAATTCTCACAATTCAGTGGACTGGGTTGTGCTAGTTATAATGTTAATCCGGTTGGACTTGCCTTACTAAGAGCTTTTTCTAATATTGAAAACATATATTAATTTTGAGATTTTTATAAAATATCAGTTAAAAAAATTATTTTGGCAGGGCAAACATGGAGGGATATGATTAATTTTTCCTATTTGGCTCCCCTCTACACTTAAGTTGAACATTGCCCCTAATGTGATAACTGATAACTAGAAAAAATAGAAAAAATTAAGGGAAAGCGGTACTTCCCAGGGCACAGAGATATATAGCTGCGGGAGAGCTATCCTTGAGCAAACTTCATAATTTTTCAATCTTTAAGCTATATTACCTAGATAAAAATACACACAAAAAGATAATATTTTTGTTGTTTTTTTAGAAAAATAAATAAAGGATACGGATGGAGTTGTATGGAGGGGTAACTCCTACACACTTAAGTAACACGGGTTGCCTCCCGAGAAGTGCTTAATTTTTTAAGAGAGTCGTTAGCTAGACTCCTGCTACTGGAGTTCATTCTTTTGGAAAGAAGGGAGTGACTGCTTCCCTTTTGTCATTATAATCTTCTTCTTCATGATATAGTTTTAGTCGATGGCCATTAATAATAAATGTTTTTTCATCTTTTCCATATAGTTTAATATATCCGGATGGATATTGATGTTTCACTACGTATGGTCCTAAGCAGCGTGATCGGAGTTTTGGCTGTTTGAATTTGTACTTTGAGTGAAAAAGAAGATGCTTGTTTCCATGTTTGAATTCTTTTCTCCTTCTTAGTTTTCTATCATGCCAGACATTGGTTCTTTCTTTGTACAGTCAAGAGTTTTCATAGTCTTGATGTCTAAGTTCATCTAATTCGTGTAACTAAAACATTCTTTTCTCACCAGCAACGATGAGATCAGGATTGCAATTCTTAAGTGCCCAGTATGCATAGTGTTTAATTTTAAATGGTAGATGGCGGTTTTTTCCATATATAAGTTTTTAGGGTGTGGTACCGATAGGTGTTTTGTAAGCAGTACGAAAAGCCCACAGAGCGTCATCAAGTTTTCTTGACCAAATAGCAGGATTGTCTTTAAAAGTCTTTTCAAGAATTCTTTTGAGGGCTCTGGTAGTGTTTTCAACTTGACCACTCGTTTGAGGGTGGTATGATGTAGAGAAACTGTGATTAACTCCATATCTTTTCATAGTATTTTCCATTATCTTGTTACAGAAGTGAGTACCACGGTCGCTTATTAGAGCTTTGGACATTCTGAATTGGCAGAATAATTTCTTTAGAAAAGTGATAACCACTCGGGCATCATTGGTTGGTAAAGCTTGAGCTTCGGCTCATTTAGATACATAATCGATAGAAACAAGACTGTATTCAAACTGATGTGATTTTGGGAATGGTCCCATAAAGTTGATACCCCAAATATCAAAAATTTCACACACTTGAATGTTGTTTAAGGGCATCTCATCATGTTTTGATATATTTCCCCTTTTTTGGCATGCTTCGCAAAGTTGGACTAGAGTATGAGCTTCTTTTATGATAGTCGGACAGTAAAAATCTGAATCTAGGACCTTTTTAGCAGTTTTGTTTGGTCCATAATGTCCACCAGTTGGTCCGTGGTGACATTGATCTAAAATGGTTCGGGTTTCTGGTCCATATACATAGCGTCTGATCATAACGTTAGAACATACTTTGAAGAGGTAGGGTTCCTCCTAGAAGTAGTGTTTGAGGTCAGAGAAAAATTTGTTCTTTTGCTGGTACATCATCCCTTTTGGTATAATATCACCCACCAAATAGTTTGCAAAGTCTGCGAACCATGGTTCATTTCTGGTGTCAATTTTGATAACGGTTTCTCCAGGAAAGTTGTCATCAACCTCACTATCATCACTTGACTCGTTATTGTCAATCCTAGATAAGTGATCGACAACAACATTTTCTGTACCTTTTTTATCTTTGATTTCTATATCAAATTCTTATAGAGGTAGAATCCATCGAATAAGACGAGGTTTTGCGTCTTGTTTTTTAAACAGATGTTTAAGAGCTGAGTGATCAGTGTGAACAATAGTTTTTGGCAATATAAGATAGGATTTAAATTTTTCGAATGCAGAAACTACAGCCATAAGTCCTTTCTCGGTTACGGTGTATTTTTGTTGAGCTGGATTGAGAGTTTTGCTTGCAAAGTAGATCGGGTGAAAGTATTGACCATCTCTTTGACCTGAGACAACTCCGACTGCGAAATCACTTGCATTACACATAAGTTCAAACGGAAGATTCTAGTTTAGGCTTACGATCACAGGAGCACATGTGAGTTTCTTTTTTAATAATTTGAATGCTTTTTGACATTCATCATTGAATTCGAACGGGGTATCTTTTTCAAGAAGCTTAGTTATAGGTAGGGCAATTTTTGAGAAATCTTTTATAAATCTTCGGTAAAAAATTAGTATGTCTTAGAAAACTTCTAACACCTTTGATTTTAGTAGGGGGTGAAAGTTTTGAGATTACGTTGATTTTGCTTTGTCGACTTTAAGTCATGCGTGAAACACCTTGTGCCCAAGCACAATTCCTTCTTTGACCATGAAGTGACATTTTTCCCAATTAAGGACAAGATGAGTATCTTTACAACACTGGAGCATTTTATCTAGGTTGTTTAGGCATTTGTCGAAAGAGTTTCCAAAGACAGAGAAATCGTCCATGAATACTTTGACGGATTCTTCAATCATATCATGAAAGATTGCTAACATGCACCTTTGAAATGTAGCTGGAGCATTACATAATCTGAAAGGCATTCCCCTATAAGCGTATGTACCGAAGAGACATGTGAATGTTGTTTTTTCTTGATCATTAGGATCGATAGGAATTTGGAAATATCTAGAAAAACCATCGAGGAAACTGAAATATTATTTTCTGCGAGTCTTTCCAACATTTGATCTATAAATAGAAAAAGGAAAATGATCTTTTACGGTTGCTTCATTAAGTTTACGATAATCGATGCAAACTCGCCAACTCGTAACGGTTATTGTTGGGACAAGTTCATTATTTTCGTTTGTGACTACTATAATACCGCCTTTCTTTTGTACACGGTGAATAGGACTAACCCAAGGACTATCGATAATTAGATAAATAATACTGGTATCCAAGAGTTTCATAATTTCTTTCTTGACAACTTCTTGCATGTTTGGATTTAACCTTCTATGTTTTTGGACAACTGGTTTCTTGTCATCCAGAAGTTGATATTATGTTTGCAGAATGACGGGCAGATACCAGGAATATCTGTTATTTTCTAGGCAAATGCTTCTTTTTGTTTTTTTAAGGACAGATACAAGTTTGTTTTTGTTTTGAGCAGAGAGTTGAGATGATATGATCACAGGAAGAAAAGAGGGTTCTTCCAAAAATACATATTCCCAGTTATCAGGAAGAGGTTTGAGTTCGAGATCCGTAGGAGGTTCTTCAAGAGATGTTTTGATTTTATAATCTGTGTTGATGGTGATTTTCTCGTATGGTGGTTCTTTTGTGTCAGATTCAGAGTCATAATTTTCATCGACGGTCATTGCTATGAATTTATCGAATTCAAAAAAGATTTCTTCTTCGAGAAAGGTTCCTTCAATGGAATGGAGGATTTTGCTTCCTTCATCAAGAAGAGCATCAAAATATTCTTCTAGGATTTCATCGATAACATCGATACTGAAATAGGTATCATCGTTTGAATAAGAGTGTTTAATGGCTGAGTCGATATTAAAGATCATTCGCTCAGTTCCAACTCCAAGATTGAGTTGAATCTGTTTAACTCGAATTACTGCATCAGCAGTGTGAAGAAAGGGTCGTCCCAAGATGAGAGGAACTTTGCTGTCTTCTTCCATTTCGAGAATAACAAAATCGGCAGGGAAGGTGAATTTACCAACTTCAACAAGCATATTTTCAGCTATTCTAATAGGGTATTGGAATGATCAGTCGACTAATCTTACGCTCATTTTAGTAGGTTTAAGAGTTTCAAGAGATAGTTTTGCATATAAGGAATATGACATAAGGTTAATGCTAGCACCAAGGTCAGCTAAAGCATTACATGAGAAAGTTTTATTAAAGTTGCACGGAATAAGGAAACTTCCTGGGTCTCCAACTTTAGGTGGAACTTTGTTTTGAATCATTGTTGAACTTTCATCGCTTAGAAAAGCGACAGAAATTTGTTCGATCTTATGTTTGTTGCTTATTTGTTCTTTGAGAAATTTGCCATAGTTAGGCATTCCGGCTAAGACGTCAACAAGAGGTACGTTGCTTCGTACGGCTCGGATCATGTCGAGGAATTTTCCGTATTGGGCCTCCATTTTTTCTTTTCAAAGGCTTTGAGGATATGGAATCTTTAGCTTGTATGGTTTGGGTAATGGCATTTCTTTGACTGGTTTAGGAGATTTAGTTTTTGGTTGTGGTGTTGGTTCATCGTCTTCATCATCGCTATCAAAGTTAATAGGGGTTTTAGAATTGTTTTGTTGATCATTCGGGTTATCTGGTAGATCATAGGATTTACCACTTCTTATGAATATGGCATTCACATGCTCATTATGAGATTGCGGTGGTTGATAGTCTTTAGAGTTTTTATCTTGTGGGTTTGGTTGAGTGTTGCTTGGAAGAGATCCAGAAGGTCGACCATATTGCTTGTCAGCGAGTCTTTCAAACTTAGTTTCAAGATTTTGGATTGAAGTTTGATGATTTTTGGTTACTGTTTCGAGTTGAGTTTTGAGGTCCATGAATATTTCTTTGACAAAAGCGTTGGTTGATTGATGACATTTCATGAAATCGTTGAATTATCTTTGAAGATCATAGGATTTATCATCGGTGTTGGATCGGTAGTTATCTCGGTTGTAATCATTCCGTCCGCTTGAACGCCAATTATCGCGATTCGAGTCTCGGTCGCGGTAATCATTGTAAAAACGAGTCTTACGGAAAGTTTGCATGAATTTAGCCTCTTCTTCACGAGACATAGGTATGTCATCATCGTCAAGATCGGGTGTTGGTTGTTTTGCACGAGATTGGAGTTCTTTGTACTGAGCATCCATTTTTATGGTCATGGCATCCATTCGGGCCATAATTTTGTCAGTGTCGGAATTACTGTTACCTTCATCGGCGAAAGCAACGGTTTTCTTAAGAGATGATTTGGTTTTTTGATTTTTAGCCCAGTCGAGCTTGAGTAAGACTTTATCTTCGAGAAGCTGATAAGCTTGATTTGGTGTTTTATAGAGGAAAATACCACCGGCTGCGGCATTTAGAACTTCTTGGGTTATTTCGTTGAGACCATGATAAAAGATTTTGATAATATTGCCTTTGGACAGATTATGACCATGGCAATTTCTGAGCATTTCCTTCATACGAAGCCAAGCATCGGTTAGAGATTCATTTTCATGTTGAGAGAAAGCACGAATTTCTCCGAGGAGTCGGTCAAAAAGAGCTCGGGGAAATAATTGGCTAATGAAAGCGGTTCAAAGTTCATCCCATGTTTCGATAGTTCCTTCGTTGAGTTCGTCCAGCCATGTTTTTGCTTCTTTAGTGAGCGATAGGGGAAACATCATTAGGCGGACGACTTCATTCTCGGTATCTCTGTATTTAAACATATCGCAAATTCCTAGGAATTCATGAATGTGTTTATGAGGATCGGTTTTGGTTCTACCATCAAATTGGTTTCCTTTGACAAGGGTCAAGTGGTTACCTTTAATGGCAAATTTGTTTGCGGTTTCGGGAATAGTGATCGCAGAATCCAGAGTCGGAGGGACAACACGGTCGGCAGCCCACATGGGTTTATTGAAGAAGCGCGGCACATAAAAGTATTTGTGCGACATACTTAGTGTATTAATGCAATAGTATTTATGACTTCATTTATTCTTCGTAGCCAGATAGGAAGTGCGGCGCACAATATTGTAAGTGCGGCGTACTTAGGGAGTTAATGCAGTATTTTGACCAAGTCTTTAATTCCTTAACTTCGAGGAGAAGTACGGCGCACAATTGATAAGTGCGGCGCACATTTGCACTTTGCAACTTAAGACTTTATATTTTTCTTGTGTCTTGATATCCAAAGTGTATAAGTATTTGATATTTCTTTAATTTGAGCTCGAGATGTCTTCAAGTGAACCTGCAAGTATTTCATGCTATTAGTATCGAAAGTTCATGAGAAATGATAAAATATGAATAAATAACGCCACCAAAAACATATATAATTTGGCCATTATTAAATCCCTCCACACTTAGCCGTTGCTTGCCCTCAAGCAACCAAAGCGAGAAAATAAGATCATTTATCGTGACGTGGAGAAAATTTAGATTTAACAAGAGTTAGCATATTAACTTTTCAGTCATAGACATATAACATAGCACCTTACGGGGGAATGTGTTTGATTTATAGAATTCACTCAGTTTACTCAAATAGGGTTTATATATTTCAGTGAAGATACTCAATTGCACAGACATAATCTAGACAACTACCATATGCTTGTACTTGACACATAAACATGACCGAAGAGCGAAACTAGATACTGATACGGGATAATAGCATATACAAATCTTCATATGCCGAAACTTAAGCCTTTATTTTTTTGAACTAATATATATATTTTTTCTTCTTTTTTTCATAATGATAACTAAGGCTTGGCATAGAACTTCTTCTTTAGCCTTTGACTTTAGGTATTTCAGCAACTTAGCACAAGAGGGAGTGTTGCAGGAATTTTGTCTTCATATATGATTAATCAGGCTTTGGTCTAGTAAATGATGATCAAACACAAGTTCTAGAGCTTCTAAATTATAGGCTCACTCAAGTATAATTATCAACCAATACCAATGTTCCAGAAAAGGTGACAAATTACAAATACACAGCCGTAACGACAGATGAGATACTTGCAACTCCATTCAAACCTTAACTCGAACAGGCTAAAGGCATCAATTATCTTAGGTACCAAAGGTGGGTACTGAATATTTTAAGGCTTATAATTCTTCCAATTTAGTGGACTAGGTTGTGCTAGTTATAATGTCAATCCGGTTGGACTTAACTTACTAAGAGCTTTTTTTTAATTTTGAAAACATATATTAATTTTGAAATTTTTATAAAATATCAGTTAAAAAATTATTTTGGCAGGGCAAACATGGAGGGATATGATTAATTTTTCCTGTTTGGCTCCCCTCCACACTTAAGTTGAACATTGCCCCTAATGTGATAACTGATAACTAGAAAAAATAGGGAAAATTAAGGGAAAACGGTACTTCCCGAGGCACAGAGATATATAGTTGCGAGAGAGCTATCCTTGAGCAGACTTCATAATTTTCTAATCTTTATGCTATATTACCTGCATAAAAATACATACAAAAAGAAAATATTTTTGTTTTTTTAGAAAAATAAATAAAGGATACGGATGGAGTTGTATGGAGGGGGAACTCCTCCACACTTTTTTAACACGGGTTGCCTCCCGAGAAGTGCTTAATTTTTGAAGAGAGTCATTAGCTAGACTTCTGCTACTAGAGTTCATTCTTTTGGAAAGAAGGGAGTGACTGCTTCCCTTTGGTCATTATAATCTTCTTCTTCATGATATAGTTTTAGTCGATAGCCATTAACAATAATTTTTTTTTCATCTTTTCCATATAGTTCAACATATCCTGATGGATATTGATGTTTCACTACGTATGGTCCTAACCAGCAGGATCTGAGTTTTGGCTGTTTGAATTTGTACTTTGAGTGAAAAAGCAGATGCTTGTTTCCATGTTTGAATTCTTTTCTCATTCTTAGTTTTCTATCGTGCCAGACTTTGGTTCTTGCTTTGCACAGTCGAGAGTTTTCATAGGCTTGATGTATAAGTTTGTCTCATTCGTGTAACTAAAACATTCTTTTCTCACCAGCAGCGATGAGATCAGGATTGCAATTCTTAAGTGCCCAGTATGCACGGTGTTCAATTTAAAATGGTAGATGGCAGTTTTTTCCATATATGAGTTTTTAGGGTGTGGCATCGATAGGTATTTTGTAAGCAGTACGAAAAGCCCACAGAGCGTCATCAAGTTTTCGTGACCAAATAGCAGGATTGTCTTTAACAGTCTTTTCAAGAATTCTTTTGAGGGCTCTGTTAGTGTTTTCAACTTGACCACTTGTTTGAGGGTGGTATGATGTAGAGAAACGGTGATTAACTCCATGTCTTTTCATAGTATTTTCCATTATCTTGTTACGGAAGTGAGTACCACGGTCGCTTATTAGAGCTTTGGGCATTCTGAATTGGCAGAATAGTTTCTTTAGAAGAGTGATAACCACTCGGGCATTATTGGTTGGTAAAGCTTGAGCTTCGGCCCATTTAGATACATAATCGATAGCAACAAGAATGTATTCAAACTTATGTGATTTTAGGAATGGTCCTATAAAGTCGATATCCCAAATATCAAAAATTTCACACACTTGAATGTTGTTTAAGGGTATCTCATCACGTTTTGATATATTTCTCGTTTTTTGGCATGCTTTGCAAAGTTGGACTAGAGTATGAGCTTCTTTTATGATGGTCGGCCAATAAAAACCTAAATTTAGGACCTTTTTAGCAGTTACGTTTGGTCCATAATGTCCACCTGTTGGTCTATGGTGACATTGATCTAAAATAATTCAGGTTTCTGGTCCATATACACAGCGTCTGATCATACCGTCAGAACATACTTTGAAGAGGTAGGGTTCCTCCCAGAAGTAGTGTTTGAGGTCAGAGAAGAATTTATTCTTTTACTGGTACATCATCCCTTTTGGTATAATATCACCCACCAAATAGTTTGCAAAGTCTGTGAACTATGGTTCATTTATGGTGTCAATTTCCATAAAGGTTTCTCCAGGAAAGTTGTCATCAACCTCACTATCATCACTTGACTCGTTATTGTCAATCCTAGATAAGTGATCGGTAGCAACATTTTCTGTACCTTTTTTATCTTTGATTTCTATATCGAATTCTTATAGAAGTAGAATCCATCGAATAAGACGAGGTTTTGCGTCTTGTTTTTTAAACAGATGTTTAAGAGCTGAGTGATCAATGTGAACAATAGTTTTTGATAGTATAAGATAGGATCTGAATTTTTCAAATGCAACAACTACAGCCATAAGTTCTTTCTCGGTTACGGCGTATTTTTGTTGAGCTGGATTGAGAGTTTTTCTTGCGAAGTAGATCGGGTGAAAGTTTTTACCATCTCTTTGACCTAAGACATCTCCGACTACGAAATCACTTGCATCACACATAAGTTCAAACAGAATATTCCAGTTTGGGCTTACGATCACAAGAGCACATGTGAGTTTCTCTTTTAATAATTTGAATGCTTTTTGACATTCATCATTGAATTCGGATGGAGTATCTTTTTCAAGCAGCTTAGTTATAGGTCGGGCAATTTTTAAGAAATATTTTATAAATCTTTGGTAAAAATCGGCATGTCCTAGAAAACTTCTAACACCTTTGATGTTAGTAGGGGGTGGAAGTTTTGAAATTACGTTGATTTTTGCTTTGTCGACTTCAAGTCCTGCGCTAAACACCTTGTGCCCTAGCACAATTCCTTCTTTGACCATGAAGTGACATTTTTCCTAATTAAGGACAAGATGAGCATCTTTACAACGCTGAAGCATTTTATCTAGGTTGTTTAGGCATTTGTCGAGAGAGTTTCCAAAGACAGAGAAATCGTCCATGAATACTTTGATGGATTCTTCAATCATATCATGAAAGATTGCTAACATGCACCTTTGAAATGTAGCTGGAGCATTGCATAATCTGAAAGGCATTCCCCTATAAGCGTATGTACCGAAGGGACATGTGAATGTTGTTTTTTCTTGATCATTAGGATCGATAGGAATTTAGAAATATCCAGAAAAATGATTAAGGAAACAGAAATATTTATTTCCTACGAGTCTTTCCAACATTTGATCCATAAACGGCAAAGGAAAATGATCTTTTGCGGTTGCTTCATTAAGTTTACGATAATCGATGCATACTCGCCAACCCGTAACGGTTCTTGTTGGGACAAGTTCATTATTTTCGTTTGTGACTACTGTAATACCGCCTTTCTTCGGTACACATTGAATACGACTAACCCAAGGACTATGGGCACTTAGATAAATAATACCGGTATCCAAGAGTTTTACAACTTCTATCTTAACAACTTCTTGCATGTTTGGATTTAACCTTCTCTATTTTTGGACAACTGGTTTCTTGTCATATAGAAGTTGTATCTTATGTTTGCGTAATGATGGGCAGATACCAGGAATATCTGTTGCTTTTTAGGCAAAGGCTTCTTTATGTTTTTTAAGGACAGATACAAGTTTGCTTTTGTTTTGAGCAAAGAGTTGAGATGATATGATCACAGGAAGAAAAGAGGGTTCTTCCAAAAATATATATTCTAAGTTATCAGGAAGAGGTTTGAGTTCGAGATCCGTATGAGGTTATTCGAGAGATGTTTTGATTTTATAATATGTGTTGATGGTGATTTTCTCGTATGGTGGTTCTTTTGTGTCGGATTCAGAGTCATAATTTTCATCGACAGTCATTGCTATGAATTTATCGAATTCAGAAAAGATTTCTTCTTCGAGAAGGGTTCCTTCGATGGAATGGAGGATTTTGCTTCCTTCGTCAAGAAGAGCATCGAAATATTCTTCTAGGATTTCATCGATAACATCGATACTGAAACAGGTATCATCGTTTGAATAAGAGTGTTTAATGGCAGAGTCGATATTAAAGATCATCCGTTCAGTTCCAACTCCAAGATTGAGTTGAATCTGTTTAACTCGAATTACTGCATCAGCAGTGTGAAGAAAGGGTCGTCCCAAGATGAGAGGAACTTTGCTATCTTCTTTCATTCGAGAATAACGAAATTGATAGGGAAGGTAAATTTACCAACTTCAACGAGCATATTTTCAGCTATTCTAACAGGGTATTGGAATGATCTATCGGCTAATCTTACGCTCATTTTAGTAGGTTTAAGAGTTTCGAGAGATAGTTTAGCATATAATAAATATGGCATAAGGTTAATGCTAGCACCAAGGTCGGCTAAAGCATTACATGAGAAAGTTTTATATTAAAGTTGCACAGAATAAGGAAACTTCTTGGGTCTCCAATTTTAGGTGGAACTTTGTTTTGAATCATTGTTGAACTTTCATTGCTTAGAAAAGCGGCAGAAATTTGTTTGATCTTATGTTTGTTGCTTATTAGTTCTTTAAGAAATTTGCCATAGTTAGGCATTCCGGCTAAGACGTCGACAAGAGGTACGTTGCTTCGGACGGCTCAGATCATGTCGAGGAATTTTTCGAATTGGGCCTCCATTTTTTCTTTTCAAATGCGTTGAGGATATGAGATCTTTGGTTTGTATGGTTTGGGTAATGGCATTTCTTTGACTGGTCTTGGAGGTTTAGTTTTTGGTTGTGGTGTTGGTTCATCGTCTTCATCATCGTTATCGAAGTTAATAGGGGTTTCAGAATTGTTTTGTTGATCATTCGGGTTATCTGCTTGATCATAGGATTTACCACTTCTTGTGAATATGGCATTCACATGCTCATTAAGAGATTGCGGTGGTTGATAGGCTTTAGAGTTTTTACCTCATGGGTTTGGTTGAGTGTTGCTTGGAAGAGATCTAGAAGGTCGACCATATTGCTTGTCAGCGAGTCTTTCGAACTTAGTTTCAAGATTTTGGATTGAAGTTTGATGATTTTTTGTTACTGTTTCTAGTTGAGTTTTGAGGTCTCTGAATGTTTCTTTGACAAAAGCGTTGGTTGATTGCTGAGATTTCATGAAATCGTTGAATTGTCTCTGAAGATCATAGGATTTATCATCGGTGTTGGATCGGTAATTATCTCGGTTGTAATAATTTTGTCCGCTTGAATGCCAATTATCGTGATTTGAGTCTCGATCGCGGTAATCATTGTAAAAACGAGTCTTACCAAAAGTTTGCATGAATTTAGCCTCTTCTTCACGGGACATATGTATGTCATCATCATCAAGACCGGGTGTTAGTTTTTAGCATGAGATTGGAGTTCTTTGTACTGAGCATCCATTTTTATGGTCATGGCATCTATTCGGGCCATAATTTTGTCAGTGTCGGAATTACTATTACCTTCATCGGTGAAAGCAACAGTTTTCTTAAGAGATGATTTTGTTTTTTGATTTTTAGCCCAGTCGAGCTTGAGTAAGACTTTATCTTCGAGAAGCTGATAAGCTTGATTTGGTGTTTTATAAAAGAAAATACCACCGGCTGCAGCATTTAGAACTTATCGCAGATTCCGAGGAATTCATGAATGTGTTTATGAGGATCGGTTTTGGTTCTACCATCAAATTGGTTTCCTTTGACAAGGGTCAAGTGGTTACCTTTAATGGCAAATTTGTTTGCGGTTTTAGGAATAGTGATCGCGAAATCGGGAGTCAGGGCTACAACACGGTCGGCAGCCCACATGGGTTCATCATCTATTGGATCGTAATTTCGATGAATATCAAGAAAGTGACGGAAGTATATGATGTTGAGAATTGGCGGGTAGACAATTCTCGGGAGTTGAGGAAGGATTATTTCTTTGATCGAATGGAACTCTTCTGTTTCATCGACAAAGTCTTCGATTCAGTGTACGTTCAGGTTCAGGTAATGGTTTAACAAGTTCAGAATTAGAAGCACGTGTATGCATCCAAAGGAGAAATTGTTTGGGTCAGTATACTAGAAAAATGTACGGCAATTTTTGAAAAAGAGGGGGAGTTAAAGTAATTTTCCAGAGTTAACTACAAAACAGCTTAAAAATCCCCGGCTGCGACGCCAGAAACTTTGATGTGTTTCAAAAGCTTTAAATTTATAATGACTGAAAATACCAATTTTATTATAGGGAAACACACGGGTAAAAGTATAACCCACGTATGTAGTATAATCTTTTTAGGTAAGACAAGGTCGTCCACATGGATTTGAGTAGTATTCAAATCATCAGAACAAAAAATAGACTTTAATAATTTTGAAAATAACTTTTGTTTTGCCAGTGATAATAAAAATGACTACTCGGATAGTTGAAAATAATTCATTAACTCAAGACTTATATTTAGTTAACTAGACCAAATGTGACTACTCGAACATGGAACCTTTAAGTTATAAAAAGGATTTCTCGTTAGAAAATGTTTTCACAAATGAACTTGATTAACTCAAGACTTATATTTAGTTAACTAGACCAAATGTGTCACTCAAATAGTCCAGTTGCTAATATACCAAAGCTTATTTTGTTTATCAGTTTAAAAAGTGGATTTCTCGACACAGACGTTAAAGACCATAGACAAATCTTTAAAACCACATAGATCATAACGGGTCTTTCGACCTATACCGATATGATTATATAATCTAAGATTGATAAGCAAAACCGACAAGATAAGATTTAATATGGTTGCAACATGAGCTTGAGATTAAAGAGATCATGATCATACCAAACACTTATTCATTATCATAATATCACTGAGTAGTCATGAGAGATTTAGCCTCTTATGGCTAAGGAGTTCATATCATAACTTGATTCGATAACAAACTTCATTCTTTTACTAAACTAGTATGATGTTCTTCGTCGCTCTTGGCGATTTAATCTTGATTCTTCAAAGGATATGGTGTTTATGCTTAGAGAATGGTTGGAAAGTGTTTAGGACTTCATAAGGGGGAGTTGAAGAATGGATGAAATGATGAATGAAAATGATTGAAATTCGTCCTCTATTTATAGACTGAGTGAGGGGTGAAAGTGCAACGCACAAAGTAAATTGTGCGGCGTACTTGTGGTTTAAATGCAATGGGAATTAAATGTTTATTGAAGAAGTGCGGCGCACAAAAGTATTTATGCGGCGTACTTGGGGTATTAATGCAATAGTATTTATGTCTTTATTTATTCTTCAATGTCAGATAGGAAGTGCGGCGCACAAAATACTTTGTGCGGCGTACTTATGGAGTTAATGCTGAATTTGACTAAGTCTTTTAATTCCTTTGACTTGAGGATAAGTGCGGCGCACATAAGGTAAGTGCGGCGCACATTTGCACTTTTTAGGCTTGATTCTTTATCTTTTCTTGTATGTTGTTTTCCCGAAGTGTATAAATACTCGATCTTTGTTGTGTTTGAGCTCAGGATGTCTTCAAGTGAACCTGCACATATTTCATGCTATTAAGTATCGAAAATTAACAAGAAATGATAAAATATAAACAAATAACGCCATCGAAAACATGTATAATTTGGGGTTATCAAATCCCTCCACACTTAGCTGTTGCTTGCTGATGTGTCGTTGTGTGGTTGTTATTTAGGGATTATCAAGTTTTACATTTATATTTAGTCGACAAACCAGAAAACAACACTTTAACGGGCAGTGTGCCCGGTCAAGATGTAGCTTCGCGGTAAGTATGGTGTCGAACACTAAGAGCGAACGTTAGCCTAATATTCTATCAGTATTTTAATCTATCTAGATTAGTCTAATTACTTGTTAAACCTATGATGTACATATTTACTAGTGGTAAATGGGGGGTTTTCAGCCTGAGAGACTGGCACAGGTTTGGTGGTGACAAATATTAATTATAAACACAATAAACACGAAATCAAATAATCACAAGATAAAGGAGCGGTACAAGCCAAATAATAGAAAACTGTATTAACCATGTTAAATCCGATTAAATGTTGATTTGTTTGTTTAGTGCAATGGCTACTTATTTCGAGGCGGCATATCATTCTTAAGACTTAGGCGGTTCTTCTTCCTAAGACCTAGATACGAACAATCCTGTCACGATTAACGCATCCGCATAAAGCATCCATTAGTCTAATTATAATCTATCATAGGGAATTAAAGCAGTGGCAATCCTGTTAATACCCTAGCCCATCGGGACTTTACCTACTTATTGCTTGATGTTGTTTATACACCGGTAGTCCACCACCCAAATCAATACCAATTAATTAAGAACAATACTGGTTGAACAATTATTGGGTCACCTGCCGGTCAAACTAAGCTCATAATCAAAGGGTAAGGACAGGGTGTCATTTGTGATCCTATTGGTCCGGGCATACAAAACACAACATGGAGAGCTATCCCGGCATCTAGATTACGGGTTAAGTCTCACTAGACCCAGTTGAATGATAGGTCGCATGTACAAGCACATAAACAAGTATAAGGCGATAAACATAATTAAACAACAACGATAAATTAAGCAAGCTGGATTAAAACAAACCAAACATTATAATCTTCATTAACATGGCTAATACCCGAGGGTATTAGCCCACAATCATTGTAATTTTACAAGCGTGATCAAACAATTAAGAATCGAATGATTAAGAAAGTAAGAATTACACGATGTCTTCTATGAAATTATGGTTGGTGCTTGACCTTGGCTGCTCCTTTTCTCTTGGAAAACTCGACTTCAGAGTGTATGGTATGAAGAATATAATTTTTGTACCATTTTTGAGTCTCGTATTTATAGTGTCTGAAAATTGTCTCGATACGCCTTATGGAGTAAGGTGCATACGGCGTATAGGGTTAATTTTCTTGGAGTTCGCGATAAGATCAAATCAATCAAGATTAATTGCCATCAATCACATTAACTGCATATCTTTGACTGACGACCAGCTGGGCATACGGCGTATGGGTGAGCAGTGATACGCTGAATCGGGAATTGATCATTACGCGTATTCTTGTGATGAGCTGGCGCTGATACGCCGTATCTTCTTTGTTGGATATGGCGTATGGTAGTAGATAACAATTTTCTTTAAATGTCTTCATTTTAGTTTCAGAATTGCGCCTTTTAGCTTCGTCTTCACAAATCACTCCATAATTACTGCAATCATAAACTTTAAGCAATTAAGTACCAATATCTTGCAATAATTATATAAAAGTGGGTAAAATGTATGGGATAAATGATGGTAAAATGTGACGTTATTTGATGATATCAAATATCCCCCCACTTGAATCCTACTTGTCCTCAAGTAGACTTTAGAAAGATTTTGAAAGTGTATCCCAACCGAGGTTAAGGATTTTTTCCGTTAAGCATTTTTTGTTCTAACCACATGTACAAAACCAAGCACCTCATGAAATATAAGAATGAAAACACTCAGATCATTCAACTAATCTAGGGTGTAACATTTAAGTGGTACGCTCATTTGCTCGGTCGTGATTAGCTTCGTATCATAGGCTTGGTAAGGATACACATCTTCACCTCTAGAGCTAAGGAGTAACAAGTCAAAAGGTAAATTGGGTATTTATAAATAGGCTTGGGTTTAATCATTCTTTTTAGGATGAAGAATGATATAAGGTGTGGAGCTTCTGACTTTTACCGAAGGTCGTCATCCAACAAGGCAGCTGAGACATGCATACATGGCCGTAACGACGGAATAGACATCCATGCTCGTTCACATCCTTATTCGAGTAGATCCTAAGGTTAGTTATCAGGAAAGGGTAGCAAATGGTTGTTAAATAAAATAAGCCAACAAATAAGGTAGGGTTGCTAGTAACTTTCCTCAACCGTTCCATGACAAAGACTTGAACATATAAACAAACGCCTCGATCATAGAAATGACAAAGACAATCTAAGTTGGCGATCCCATAACGGTCACTTCCCTTACATCCTGAATTTTACATTCTTTACAAGATAAGTGGTGATATCGGCCACTTTTTACAATACTTTACATCGTTGATTTTTTTGTACGCATCAACGAATAATCGATCCTTTCAAATAATCTCTTCGGTATAAGCTCAATGAACCGACTATCTTTCTTTCAACTATTTTTCTATTTTTTATTTTTTTTATATTTTTTTTCAACAATACATCATAAATCTCGGTGTAATTCACCGTCTTCACTATCATCATTCGTCCAGCTAATTTTCCTTTGACCTTTTTTTCTTCGAACATAATACATAATCGCGAAAGTAGCAAAACACACGAGCTACAAGTATTCCCATTGCATTGTACAATTTTTTTGACCATTACAGAGATAAAAAAAATTCACTTTGACGCAAGAACTACAAAACTTTACATGAAAGCGACTAGCAACATTGCTCAAAATAGGCTTTAATCTACAGGTAGGCTAGGGTGTAAAGGTAAAACGAAACAATTTTAATTGGTGAGGAAAAAGAAAGGGATGGCTTAATAGGTTCTTCTAGGGGTATCTTACTTTAAAAGTGAGAGTAAGCAAAGGGTTACACGGGGGTTAACTAAATAGTGTAGTTAGTTAATATAACAACATGTAGGCTTTTTAGTTTAATCCTAGAAATCTACCAGTTAAGCCCATGCTAACTCCATTTAAACCCATAGTTACTCATCATTGAGGTCTGAGTGATATACTCAGGCCAAGTTCTAAAGTCCACTATCATCACCGTCACAACTCATATTATTATGGAATTTTAAGGAAGCAATTGGAAACGGATAGGCTTAATTCTCACAAATTGACATTAAGGGTTATAGTGCGCTAGGTAATGTAAGGACAAGTACGTTCTAATTCTCTATCCCCCCACTTAAATTATACAACGTCCTCGTTGTATAGATAAAACAATTAAATAATACCGGAAAAGAATTAGAACAAGGAAACTCCCCTGATAGTTTGCTCCGGATGGTTCTTCATTTTAAGTGTTTGAGCAAAAAGCGTGTTGAAGAGGGCTTCAGAATGCTTATGAGAGTTGAACACGTGAAATTTTCAAATTATACCATTAAGTCAATTCCGTTTGCAGCAAGGTCCTACATGAAAGATAGAAGATGTTCGTGCAATTTGTACTTCCGTTATCCTACAATACAGGTAAACAATTAAACACACAATTGTACAGGTTACAATACGCAGTATCCCAAACCCTAGGATATGCCGTATGTAAACCTGTGAAAACAATTTAAATACTGGAAATTAAATATAGGAATTTAAAATACTGATAATGTCCAGACATACATACGTCGTATCCTGAGGGGTTCGATACGCCGTATGTAATGTCTAGGAAGACAGACTCAATAATTAATTTAAATTCAAACAATTTAAATGTGAGAAACAATTTAAAAACAGTCGGGTTGTCTCTCGAAAAGCACTTTTGTTTTAGTTGGTCGTTAAGTTTGACCTTTTTCCTTCATCATTCATCCATAAAGACCATTTTTATCATGCTAGAGGCGGGCTTAACACTTTTAAAAACTAGTTTTTCTTCCCCGACCCTTAGAGTAACTTTTCTTTTAAAGAGGTCGATCTTGACATGGGCAGTGGACAAGAATGGTCGTCTGAGGATCAAAGGGACATCTTCATCCTTGGGTATGTCTAAGATGATAAAGTCAATGGAGAAAACAAATTTGCCAATCCTAACTAGCACGTTCTCAGCTATACCCCTTGGTTGTTTTATAGTCCTATCAGCCAATTCTATGGTCAACCTAGTGTGAGACAAAACTTCTAGACCAAGGTTGGTATAGGTAGAAAATGGCATACCACTCACACTTGCTCCAAGGTCAACAAGGGTTTTATCAAAACAAATATTATTAATAAAACAAGGTAAGGTAAAGCTCCCTGGATCTTTTTCTTTCTGAGACAGGTTGTGATCATAAGCTTCCAGAATCTTCGCTCCTCTTGCCTCCTTCCAATCATCACAACAATAGTCATGTAGTCGCCTCAGGAAAGGGACTGTTTCGGAAAATATGTGTATGTGCTGGGGTACTGATACGGCGTATGGACTAGTTTCCATACGACGTATTGTAGCAGTTGAGATCGATTTCACTTGGTCTCTTGGATTTGTTTCCGTAGAGTTGGGAAGACTTCCAAAACCTCTTTCTTGCAATACTTTACTCATTTGTTCGATTTGTAGTTCCAAGGTTTTAATCGATGCTCATTGATTTCTTATAGCTGCATCGGTAGAAGCTTAGATTTCTTTGATGATGTTCGAGTTCTCTTCATGCCTCTTAGCTGATTCGGCCATAAATTTGGACAACGATTCTTCCATAGTATCTCTTCGAGCTGGGTATGAATAATTTCCATTGTTGTGCTAGTAGAATCCTGGCCCAGCTGCTTTGTATTGTCCTCCAGGTTGAAAGGGTGTATCAAACTGGGTGTAATAAGCTTCTTCTAAAGTTTTCCCTTCTTCCTTGAGTGGACAATCTTTCGTATAATGAGGTCCCTTGCATATTTCGCATCCGACATGTGTAGCGTACAATTTTTCATTAACTTTTTTAATTTCTCTGCCGAGATTTTTGAGTTAGGCTTGGATAGCAGCCAGCCCGTCAGAAGTTACAGTACTCCTACTTTTTGAAGATGTTCCATTGTGTCATTTCTGAGAGTATTCAGCCATTTCTTAGATGGCCACTTTAGCATCAGTAGCAGTTTTGGTTGGGATGGCACATCTTGAGTCAAGGATTTATCTTGTTGGAACATCGAGCCCATTGTAAAACAAGATGACTTCCTGCATGTCAGTTAGGTAGTGTTGAGGACACTTCATTAGCAATTCTTTAAATCTTTCCCATGCACAGAAAAGGCTTTCATCGGGTTCCTGCTGGAAGTTGTTAATTTCCTCCATTTTCTTTGCGGTACGTGCAGGTGGACAATATTTGTTTAGAAACTTCATTTTTAAGACCTCCCAGGTTGTGATGAAACCAGTTAGTTCATTTCTGATCCAATGGCTTGCGGCTCCAGTTAGGAACACAGGAAAGGCACGAAGCATAAGTTGATCTTGAGTTATGTTTGGGATGTGAAATAAGTCAACAATCTCTAGAACCTTTTTGATGTGTTCGTTTGCATCTTCGTGTACCAAACCACTAAAAGTATTGTCACGAAGTTCTTTGATAAATTGCCCTTTCAGTTCAAAATGGGCTTTAGCGTCAATATTGGGCCTAGCAACGCCCAATCCGTATTCTTCACAGGTTTTACTCATATATTGCTCCATTGTTTCCGTCATTATTTCTGTAACTTCTTCTTCAATATGCTCTTTGATCTCAGAAAATTGATCGAACTCAGGTGAATTCGATTCTACTAGTCTTGGTGTTTCGAAAAGCTTCCTTTTTGAGCGAAGTACTCATTCTGGGTTTTCAAAAGGTGTAAGTAGTTCTTTAGTGGAACTCCGTGTCATGCACCACCTAAAATAGAGAATCAATCAGTAGGATATGCTCTTACAAGAAGGAATACAGAAATTTAAGCACGAAAATCAATTTTTAGTTATGTTTACTGTATCAATTACGCCGTATTCTATTGATCAGAATACGTCGTATGAGTTTGTTGAATAGCAGTACGCCGTATTGTGTTCACAGAATACGCCGTATTATTTGGGAGAACATATACTCCGTTTAGACTGCAAAAATAATACGTTGTTCTAGGCAGAAGGTTAGATACGCCGTATCCAAATGGTGGATACGCCGTATCAGGTGATCATTCAGAACATAATACAATTTAAATCACAATTAAATAATGCAGTAAATTTAAACACACAATTAAATTAAACAGTTAGCAATCAGAATTAGATTAATTAATTTACACTAAGCAAGTTAGAGGTTAGAAATACTAATAAGAATAAAGATTAAACAATTCACTCCCCGACAACGGCGCCAAAAACTTGATGTGTCGTTGTGCGGTTGTTATTTAGGGATTATCAAGTTTTACATTTATATTTAGCCGACAAACCAGAAAACAACACTTTAACGGGCAGTGTACCCGGTCAAGATGTAGCTTCGCGGTATGTAGTGTGTCGAACACTAAGAGCGAACGTTAACCTAATATTCTATCAGTATTTTAATCTATCTAGATTAGTCTAATTACTTGTTAAACCTAATGAATGTACATATTTACTAGTGGTAAATGGATGGGTTATCAGGCTGATAGACCTGACACAGGAGTTCAGGTGGTAAACAAATAAATACCAAAACACAATAAACACGAAATCAAATAATCACAAGATAAAGGAGCGGTACAAGCCAAAAAATAGAAAACTGTATTCTAAACCACTGTAAATCCGGTTAAACGATTGATTTGTTTGTTTACGTGCAAGGCAAACTTATTTCGAGCGCATATCATATCTTAAAGACTTATGCGTTCTTCATATCTAAGACCAATACGAACAATCCTGTCACGATTAACGCATCCGCATAAAGCATCCGTTAGTCTAATTATAATCTATCATAGGGAATGAAGGCAGTGGTGATCCTGTTAATCCCCTAGCCCATCAGGACTTTAGCCACTTATTACTTGATGTTGTTTTATACACTGGTAGTCCACCACCCAAATCAATACCAATTAATTAAGAATAATCACACTGGTATGAACCCAATTATCCTGTCACCTACTATTCCAACTAAGCTCATAATCAAAAGGTACGGACATGTTGACATTTGTATCCTATTGTCCGGGCATACAAATCACAACATAAGAGCTATCTCCGACATCTCTAAGATTCCGTAGATTAAGTCTCCCTAGACCCGGTTAGAATGATGTTGGCATGTAACAAGGCACAAAAACAAGTATAAGGCGATAAACATAATTAAACAAAACGCTACAATTAAAGCAAGACTAGATTAACACATAACTCCCAAACATTATAATCTTCATGGCTAATACCCGAGGGTATTAGCCTACAATCATTGTAATTTTACAAGCGTGATCAAACAATTAAGAATCGAATGATTAAGAAAGTAGAGAATTAACACGAATTCTTCTATGAAATTATGGTTGGTAGATTGACCTTTACTGGCTGCTTCCATTTTCTATTAGAAAACTCCGACTTCAGAGAGTATGGATAAAGAATATAATTTTTATAAACCGTTTTTTGAGTCTCGTATTTAATAGAGTCTAAAATTGTCTTTGTTGCCCGTAATGGGAGATACTAGTGCATACGAGCGCATAGGGTTAAATACCCTTTTGAAGTTTGTGATAAGATCAAATCAATCAAGATTAATTGTCATCAATCACATTAACTGCATATCTTTGACTGGCGTACCAGCTTATGGCATATAACGGCAAAAATGGGTGAAGCATGCATTACGCCGAAATAGAGAAATTGAAATCGTATACGCGTATTTCTTGTGTGAGCAGCTGAATAGCACGATACGCACATAATCTTACTAATGCCTGGATAACGACGTATGGTAGTAGATAACAGTTTTCTTCAAATGTCTTCGTTTTAGTTCTAGAATTGCGCTTTTTAGCTTCGTCTTCACAAATCACTCCATAATTACCGCAATCATAAACTTTAAGCAATTAAGTACCAATATCTTGTAATAACTATATAAAAGTAGGTAAAATGTATGTGATAAATGATGGTAAAATGTATGGGATAAATAATGGTAAAATGTTACGTTATTTGATGATATCACTTGCTCTCAAGCAATCAAAGTGAGAAAATAAGATCATTTATCGAAAATTTGGATTTTACAAGTGTTTACAGGTTTAGATAACTTTTCAGGCATTGACATATGACTAAGCATCTCACATAGGGAATGTGTTTGATTTATATAATTCACTCAGTTCACTCAGATAGGGTTCATGTATTGTGAAGACACTCAATTGCACAGACATAATCTAGACAGCTACCATAGGCTTGTACTTGACACATAAACCTGACCGAAGGCGAAACTTGATACTGATGTTGGATAGTAGCATATACAAATCTTCATGTGTCAGAACTTAAGCCTTTATTTCTTTGAGCTAATATATATATTTTTCTTTTTTTTAAATAACCAAGGCTTGGCAAATAACTTATTCTTTTAACATTTACTTTTTCACTTAGGTATTTCAGGAACTTAGCACTAAAGGGAGTGCTTGCAAGAACAGAAACTTGCGGGATTCATAACATGTGATAGGCTTCGGTCTAGTAAATGATGATCGAGCACAAGTTCTAGAGATACTAAATTACTGGCTCTCTCAAATATAACTATCAACCAATACCATTGTTCCAGAAAAGAAGACATAACCACATATACACATCCATAATGATGGAATAGATACATATGATTGCTCACTCCTTTACTCGAACAAGCTAAAGGCATCAATTATCTTGGGTACCAAAGGCGGGTACCCAAATATTCTAAAGGCTTATAATTCTCATAATTTAGTGGATTGGGTTGTGCTAGCTATAGTATCAATCCGGTTGGATTTGCCTTACTAAGAGCATTTTTTTATTTTAAAAGCATATATGTATTAAGAATATTTTATAGTATCAGTTGGAAAATGGAGGGATGTGATTAAATTTTCCTATTTGGCTCTCCTCCACACTTAAGTTGAACATTTCCCTTAATGTGATAACCGATAATAGAGATAAAATAAGGAAAATTAAGGGAAAACGATACTTACCGGGGCATAAAGAAATGTATAGCTGCGAGAGAGCTATCCTTGAGTATACTTTATAATTTTCCATATCTTGAAGCTATATTACCTACATAAAAGTAAACACACAAAAAGAATATATTTTTGTTGTTTTTTATTAGAAAATAAATAAAGGATATGAGCGAAAGAATGGAGGAGGGACTCCTCCACACTTAAGTGAATCACGGGTTGCCTCTCGAGAAGTGCTTAATTTTTAAGAGAGTCGTTAGCTAGACTTGAACTTGGTGAGTCATTCTTTGGGAAAGAAGGGAGTGACTGCTTCTCTTTGGTCATTATAATCTTCTTCTTCATGATATAGTTTGAGTCGATGGCCATTAACAATAAATGTTTTTCCATCTTTTCCATAGAGTTCAACATATCCGGATGGATATTGATGTTTTACTACATATGGTCCTAGCTAAAGTGATATGAGTTTTGGCTGTTTGAATTTATACTTTGAGTTAAAGAGCAGAACCTTATTTCCGTGTTTGAATTCTTTTCTCATCCTTAGTCTTCTATCGTGCCAGACTTTGGTTCTTGCTTTGTATAGACGAGAGTTTTCATAGGCTTGGTGTCTAAGTTCATCGAGTTCATGTAACTGAAACATTCGTTTTTCACCAGTAGCGATGAGATATGGATTGCAATTCTTGAGTGCCCAGTATGTATGGTGTTTAATTTCAAATAGTAAGTGGCAGTTCTTTCCATATATGAGTTTATAGGGTGTGGTCCCGATAGGTGTTTTGTATTCCGTACGGAAACCCACAGAGCGTCATTAAGTTTTCATGACCAAATAGCAGGATTATCTTTAACAGTATTTTCAAGAATTCTTTTAAGAGCTCTGTTCGTGTTTTCGACTTGACCACTAGTTTAAGGGTGATATGATGTAGAGAAATGGTGATTAACTCCATATCTCTTTCATTGTTCTTTCTATATTTTGTTATAGAAGTAAGTACCTTGGGCGCTGATTAGAGCTTTGGGCATTCTAAAATGGCAGAATAGTTTCTTCAAGAAAGTGATAACCACTCGGGCATCATTGGTTGGTAAAGCTTGAGCTTTGGCCCATTTAGATACGTAGTCAACAACGACAAGAATGTATTCAAATTTATGCGATTTTAGGAATGGTCCTATAAAATCGATACCCCATACATCAAAAATTTCACATACTTGAATGTTGGTTAAGGGCATCTCATCACATTTTGATATATTTCCTTCCTTTGGCATGCTTCGCAAAGGCAAACTAGAGTATGAGCTTTTTTTATGATTATCGGCCAGTAAAATCCTGAATCTAGGACCTTTTTATCGGTTACATTATTTGGTCCATAATGTCTACCGGTAGGTCATGACATTGATCTAAAATGGTTCGGGTTTCTGGTTCGGATATACAACGTCTGATCATACCGTCAGTACATACTTTGAAGAGGTAGGGTTCTTCCCAAAAGTAGTGTTTGAGGTCAAAGAAGAATTTGTTCTCTTGTTGGTACGTCATTCCTTTTGGTATAATATCAGCTACCAAGTAGTTTGCAAAGTCTGCGAATCATGGTTCATCTCTGGTGTTAATTTCCATAAGGGTTTCTCTAGGAAAGATATCATCTACTTCACTGTCATCACTTATTTCATCATTTTCAATTCGGGACAAGTGGTTGGCTGCGACATTTTTTGTACCTTTCCTATCCTTGATTTCTATGTCAAATTCTTGTAGAAGTAGTATCCATCAAATAAGACGGGGGTTTGCGTCTTGTTTTTTAAACAGATGTTTAAAAGCTGAATGATCAGTGTGAACAATAGTTTTTGATAGAATAAGATAGGATCTAAATTTGTCAAATACGAAAACTACATCCATAAGTTCTTTTTTAGTTACGATGTATTTTTGTTGAGCTAGATTAAGAGTTTTGCTTTCGAAATAGATTGGGTGAAAGTTTTTTCCATCTTTTTGACCCAAGATAGCTCCAACTGCGAAATCACTTGCATCACGCATAAGTTCAAACGGAAGATTCCAGTTTGGGCTTACGATCACAGGAGCACATGTGAGTTTCTCTTTTAATAACTTGAATGCTTTTTGACATTCATCATCGAATTCAAATGGGGAGCATCTTTTTCAAGCAGCTTAGTTAGAGGTCGGGCAATTTTCGAGAAATCTTTAATGAAACATTGGTAAAAACCAGCATGTCCAAGAAAGCTTCTAACACCTTTGATATTAGTAGGGGGTGGAAGTTTTGAGATAACGTCGATTTTTTCTTTGTCGACTTCAAGTCCTGCGCCAGACACCTTGTATCCAAGCACAATTCCTTCTTTGACCATGAAGTGACATTTTTCCCAATTAAGGACAAGATGAGCATCTTTGCAACGCTGGAGCATTTTATTCAGGTTGTTTAGGCATTTGTTGAAAGAGTTTCCAAAGACGGAGAAATCGTCCATGAGTACTTTAATGGATTCTTCAATCATCTCGTGAAAGATTGTCAACATGCATCTTTGGAATGTAGCTGGGGCATTGCATAGCCCGAAAGGCATTCGCCTATAAGCGTATGTTTCGAAAATACATGTGAATGTTGTTCTCTCTTGGACCATAGGATCGATAGGAATTTGAAAGTATCCAGAAAAACCATCGAGGAAACAGAAATATTTATTTCTCGCGAGTCTTTCTAACATTTGATCCATAAACGGCAAAGGAAAGTGATCTTTTGCGGTTGCTTCATTGAGTTTATGATAATCGATGCATACTCGCCAACCCGTAACGGTTCTTGTTGGAACAAGTTCATCATTTTCGTTGGTGACAACTATAATACCACCTTTCTTTGGTACATAGTAAATAGGACTAACCCAAGGACTATCGATAATCGGATAAATAATACCGGTTTCCAAGAGTTTGACGATTTCATTTTTAACAACTTCTTGCATGTTTGGATTTAACCTTCTTTGTTTTTGGACAACTGATTTCTTGTTATCCAGGAGTTGTATCTTGTGTTTACAGAATGATGGGCAGATACCAGGAATGTCTGTCATTTTCTAGGCAAAGGCTTCTTTATGTTTTTTAAGGACGGATACAAGTTTGCTTTTGTTTTGAGTAGAGAGTTTAGATGATATGAGTACAGGAAGAAAAGATGGTTCTTCCAGGAATACATATTCTAAATTATCAGGAAGAGGTTTGAGTTCAAGATCAGTAGGAGGTTCCTCGAGAGATGTTTTGATTTTATAATCGGTGTTGATGGTGATTTTATCAAATGGTGGTTCTTCGATATCAGATTCAGATTCAGAATTTTCATCGGCAGTCATTGCCATTAATTCATCGAATTCAGAAAAGATTTCTTCTTCGAGAAGGGTTCCTTTGATGGAATAGAGGATTTTGCTTCCTTCGTCTAGAAGAGCATCGAAATATTCTTCTAAGATTTCATCGATAACATCGATACTAAAACATGTATCATCGTTTGAGTAAGAGTGTTTCATCGCAGAGTCGATATTAAAGATCATTCGTTCAGTTCCAACTCCAAGATTGAGTTGTTTCTGTTTAACTCGAATAACTGCATCAGCAGTGTGAAGAAAAGGTCGTCCCAAGATGAGGGGAACTTTTGCTATCTTCTCATTTCGAGATAACGAAATTAGCAGGAAGGTGAAATTACAACTTCAACGAGCATATTTTCAGCTATTCCAACAGGGTATTGGAATGATCTGTCGACCAATCTTACTCTCATTGTTAGTGCAAATATTACGATGTTTAATCTATACGATCTCTTTATGTTTTGGTGATGACAAACATTTGACTTGTAATACATAACCTAAAGTGCGCAAGTTACTCGTAAACATCTCTCGACATCTCAAGTATGCATCAAGACGAACATTGGTTTACACCCGACGTAAATCACATAAGGTATGTACAAACAAATCATTAAACATGATTAGTGATTAAGAAAATATTTTTCTCTTAATCCTCACTTTTAATTCTACAAAAGTATTTTCTTCAAAAAATACTTTTTCAAAATATTTTCTAATTAAAATAAAAAGTTTTATTAAAAAGTTTGAAATTCAAAATTTTCCCTTAAAACGGAAGCTTCTACATCAGATACAACTTTCCCCATAGAAAGATAAAAAAAGGGAGCGGAGTCTAGGCGGCGGCCCCCTTATATATAAGGGACCGCCAGGACCGCCCCTAGAGAACCATTGGGATTCCTTGCCTATAAATACTGCTCCATTCCCAGCAGAAAAAAAACCCTCTTTGTACATATTTTTTAAATTCTTTTCTCTCTCTAAAATCCCCTTTCTCTCTCTAAATCTCTTGATCACTAACATAGTTTAATCTTGTTTAAATGTGATCCAATCTTCTATCATTTCCTTCTTCCCTCATGTGCAAGAGAAGAACTTCGGTCATCTTCAAGATCCGAAGTTATGTAGTCTAGTTAGTCCATTTGTAACATTTGTTACATATAGATCGAGTCCATGTCCTTGCAATCTTAATAGGCTAGTGTGCGAGTAGATCCAAATGAAGTATATTATTTGGATGGTTGATTGTGGGTTGGTTAGTATTTTAGGCCTTAAAATACATTGGTGAAGTGGTAGATTGGTTCTAGCTAAGATTAGGACTCGACATCTATCTTAGTGTCAAAAAATAATGTAAGCGAAGCGGTTTATATGTTTAGGCCATAAAACACAAGGTTTGTTATGTTGGGCCATAAAACATAACGGGTTTGGTTGTACCTGAAGAAGGACTCGACATCTAGCTTAGTGTCGAAAAATAATGTAAGCGAAGCGGTTTATGTGTTTAGGCCATAAAACATAAGGTTTGTTATGTTGGGCCATAAAACATAACGGGTTTGGTTGTACCCGAAGAAGGACTCGACATCTAGCTTAGTGTCAGAAAATAATATAAGCAACGTTATAAGATTTTCTCCGCCGAAAAGGAGCTTGTTGATTAGTGAAGTAACTCCCGAGTTGGATACTCGGAAGTGATAGGGTGAAGAGGAGCTTCGTGACCGAACCACTATAAATCACTGTGTTCGGTTTGCATTTTCTTTTACCTTTCTCTTTACTTATGTCTTTACATTTATCGCTTTACTTTTACACTTGCATTGTGCTTATGATTGTGTGAATTATTATGTATGTTGTGTTAGCCATGGTTGTGTAGATCTTTGTAGTAAATATTGTGAATGTTGATATATTGGTAGAGATATAGGACTAGTTGTTGTAAATCTATATCGACACTTATCTCTTGTAACATTTCTAATTTCGGTCATTTTTACGACTCCAATTATTCTTCACTATTATTTTAGTCCAATACGAGTTTACTTTTAATTTATTTTTTAAACTAAATCGCGTAGACTAGAAATAATCATTTAACATAAACGGTCACCAAATAAATTAAGATTTACGTCAAACAGGTGTTATGTAATTATTAAGAAGATAATTATTGACCTTGCGCATCTTATTTTTATTGGTCACGTAAAAGGCTTACGTTTCGCAATAAAATACCTTTAGACACACCCCAGAAATACCTATACCTATCTATACTCTAACCAATACCCACTTTAGAACCTTAAACACAAAAGTTACTCAATTTTTGTGTTAATAAACCATGTTGGGCGAATAAAGGTAAGAAAAACCCATAAACCTACATGTCCCACATGCCTAAATAACTAGAAGTCTTCCTAAGTACATGTACAACCTAAGATTAATTAAAGAATGTACTAATTGTCCCAAATTAGCTCATTACACAATGGATAATAACTTCATGGGATCCTTTCTCCTTGCTTTGTTACCCGCGGCCACAAACAACATCACACAACTAAAGATTTGTCAAATCTCATGTAATCTTGTACAATTATCTTGTAATTAAGGATTTGTACTAGGTGGTTTAGCAAGAAACCATTTGAGGCTAACTAGAACCCTCAAAACCACCACTTAGGGCTCGGTTTTGGTTAGTTAAGGACTAGAGAACACTAACTCACTCCTAAGCCTATATATACCCACTCATATTGACACTTAAACATTTCTTACAACTCTTAAACTCTCTCTAGCCAAGAGCACCTTTGTTTTCACCTCCTTTGTTTCGGTGCACCCTAAACCGAGCCAAGCACAACATAAACATGACACAACTTAGTTTTCTAGCTTCCACTAGCATACTAAGGATCACATACAAGGGTATTAGGAGGAGTATACAAGCTAAGGTTCGGGTTTATACACATTTGGGTGTAGACGAATTGTGTATCATTCATCTCCTTCTAAGCCGAAAACCAAGCTCTAGGTCCTTTGTAAATCGTGATAAAAACTCATGTATTCATATCATACGTTTCCTTCCTTGTTTGCTAGTCATTTGGTCACGTTAGTTTGTAATTTACAAACTAACGTGAGCATATACGTGCATGATACAATCTTATATATATTTCACGTAATATATACATGCATATAACGGCTTGTGTGGTGCTAGGATGTGCTAGGAAATGTAAAATGTAATTTAAGAATAAACTAAGCCCTTAAACATTTTCATTTAATTACAAGAAAGGGAAACCTATATGATCGCTAACTCGAATGTACGAAATACACAAAAACCACACGTAAACTTTTCACGAAAAACATAATGCGTGGCTTGGGAAGAGTATACTAACTAATAGGACAATTGTATGTGATAAACTCGACTCATATATAAGCTAAACGAACTTGTTTTGGTGCTAGTAATCCTAACGAGCCCTTTATATCACTAATAGGCTTAATGGGCCACTAATGGACCTTGTTGGACCCAACAGTCCATTAACGGACATTAATGGGCCCAACAATCCGTTAGTTGGGGCCCACAGCTTATTAATAAGCTCACTTAAGCTTATCGAAGGCTTATAAGGCTTCTTGATCTCGTTAGGGAAAATAATGTGCATGAGAAACCTTATCGGGCCACTAACGGGCTTAACAACCTATAACAAGGCCAAATCGGACTAAATAAGCCAAAACAGCTTATTGTGAGCTTATGCAACTTAATGAGTTTATTATAAACTTAGAAAAGCTAATGGACCTAAATTAGACTAGTTGGATCATATATAAACCTTGACGAGCTCTTAATGGGCCCTAAAAGCCCATTAACAAAGCTTATTGGCTTATAAATAAGCCGAACAATAAAACAGCTTAAAAGTGCTTATTAAGAATAGAAAATAAGTTGGATCATGTTATAAAACCTTAATGGACCCTTTGAAATATTTCGGGTTAAGGTTATTAGGCTAACGAGCCCAATAAGCTTATATAAGCTCACCCGAGCTTTTTTTTAGCTTAACAGTTTCACATAAACTTATATAAGCCAAATGAGTGCTTATGTGCTTTTAGAATCTTAAATGGACCATTTATTTGCTTAATGGGCTTTAACGAGTCTAATAAGCTCAATAAGCTCAAATAAGCTCACCCGAGCTTATTTTTCAGCATTAACAGTTTCATTAAGCTTAAATGAGCTTAATGAGAGCTTATGTGCTTTTAGAATCCTTATTGGACCTTTAATTTGCTTAATGGACCTTAACGGACCCAAAAGGCCCAATAAGCTAAAATAAGCTCATCCGAGCTTATTTATAAGCTACCACAGCTTATGTAGCTTATTGGAGCCCAATGAAACCTTTTACCACTTTTCAAATCTTAATTGGGTTTAAAATGCGATTTTTACAAGTTAAGGGACTAGAAGTGTCAAATTGCAAACTCAAGGGTTAAAACTGTCAAAACTGGATTTATAAAGTTTTAGGGACTGTTTTGTCACTTCTGAAACTTAAGGGCTGTTTTGAAAGTATAAGGACCTAAAGTGAAATTTTTGTAAAGTTGAAGGACTAAAGGTGTGAATGTGGAAACTTAAGGGTTTAAAATGTAAATGTTATATTTTCATAAACATAGGGACTGTTTTTGTAAATATAGAAAACCTAAGGGTATTGTATGAACGAAAGTGATTTTAATAAACACTTAACTAATCGGACAAGTTATAATATTTATCGGATATTTTTTTTTATTTTTTTTTTTTTTATTTTTTTTAATTTTTTTTTTTATAACAAATTAAAACACGACTTAATAAATATGTATATTTATTAATAACGTTTATACATATACTTGAACGTGTGTAATCGTATACCTTCCCAAGAGCCATCAAGTAAAGACAAATACAATAAACATGTGCACCACCACACAAGTGATAACAGTATATATAAACTAGCAATTTATTGTAGTTTATGCATTAAGTCGTTAGCCTAAACTTGTAGACTAAGACTGGCCGTATTTACTTAGGTATTTGACGGTGAGATTCATTTGCCATACTTGGATATATTTATCATTCACAGGGGACTACCTACTAAGGTGAGTTCATAGCCCCATGCTTTACAATTATTTAAATGTTTTACATCTTTGGGGTGAGAACATGCTTTGTTTTACAAATTGGACGCAAGGGTACATTTTATACAATGATTACGTGTTTTGCCTAAGTAGCGATAACCCACTGAGCCCTTTATCATGAACTGTCAATTACTAGATTGTAAGCGCGAGTGTTATAAATAGATCTATTTGGGATTGACGTCCCCGTTTGGGTGAGTAGCGCTCACTGTGCCGGTTTGCCGGACAACAAACGTATACCATGTCGGATTTGGGATGTTGCGGGTTAGAACATCATTCACGGGCATTGTTGGCAATTTATTGCATTCATACATGTCGAGCTTCAGTGTCATGAGCTTAGGAAAATGTAATTACTTTTTATGATGTTTGCATCTGTTGCTTAATCATACACTTGGAAATCTTGCGGTCCTACAATTGATTTACATAAACCTATGAATTCACCAACTTTATGTTGACGTTTTAAGCATGTTTTTCTCAGGTCAATAAGGCACGAGGTGCCCAGATACATTGGGGGTCACTTTTTGGAGAGAGTCAATACTAAAGATTTGGGTCGTATTACATTTTGGGAACATTTGTTATAAACCAAAATCTTTACTTATATTGTCGAACATTGTGAAGCATGAGCTATTAATGAACAATCTTTGTTTAATCCAATGTATCTTTTTAAAACGACACATTTAGTGGTCGTTCTCATATCTTGTGTTATTGATCTATGAAGTAACGCCCTCGGATATTCAATATTCCACTGCAACCCGTATATTGGGGGTGTTACAGATTGGTATCTAGAGCCAATGTTATAAAGAACCAGGTCAAAAGTTTTTGTCTGGACTATAACCATTTTTAAACACTGCATTCACAAATGGGGTTTGCACGGGACACACATACATTACTTGTTTGCAATCTAGCATATATGCTTACATGACACACAATGTTTTAGCATTAGTAGTTTACTAAGTGCTTGCATGATTGATATACGAGTATATAAATTATATTACGTATATTACTATAAGAGTCTTAAAATTTATACTTATATAAGTTATTTTTGTTTTTATAGCAGTCATGTCTTCTGCATCATCTGTGGTTACCTACACTTTCGTCTACATCGATTCTGAGCCAGGGAGGGTATTTTGGTGAGCTGACGAGGATCTGTCGAACGGTGGTTCTCCATGAGTCATCATATACGGATATGATGGACTCCCTATGCAGCCGGTAGCCCCACCATCACCGGATTACATACCTGGCCTCGAGGAGCCACAAACACCACCAGTACCACAGGACGAGGATGAGCGTGAGCCTATGTTCATACAGCCACATGATCCTGACTATGTGCCAGAGCATATGTACCCTGAGTATATACCATTGGAGGATAAGCATGTGTTTCCTGCTGAGGAGCAGCCATTGCCTCCTGTTGTTTCACCTACTGCTGAGTCACCAGGATATGTTACTGAGTCGGATCCAGAAGAGGATCCAGAGAAGTATGAGGATGATGAGACGGAGGATGGTGTTGTTGACTATCCCATGGACGGGGGAGAGGATGGAGACGATGATGATGACAATTCATCTGGGGACGACGCCGATGATGAGGATGAGGATGAGGAGGATAAAGATGAGGAGGCTGAGGATGAGGAGGAGGAGGAGGATCACTTAGCTCCTCCTAACTCCGCTGTTGTTGTACCTGCTGTTGAGCTTGTTTCCCCACCTAAGGTAACAGAGCCTGTTACACCATCACCCTCCACTGACATTACTACCACTGGAGCTAGGATTATTGTCCGGCTTCAGGCTTCCATATCCCTTCCACCAGAGGTGAGGTTGAGAGACTTCTAGCCATGCCTACTCCACCACCATCACCACCTATCTCACTATCACCACCCTCTGCAGGGGAGCGCCTTACTAGGTGCACGGCCCCATTTGCACATTCATCACCACCACCTGTGCCATCACCATTACTACCATCATCTGGGTGTCCAACCTAAACCACAGACACTTAGGATAGCCTCCACTCAGGCCCTTATTATGATGCAAGTTACTAGTCGCATTTACCATCACCAGCTCCACAGGATAGCCTCCACTCAGGCCTTGATTGATGCGGTTACTGCTGCATTACCATCACCTCCACTACCACCACTACCACCATCTCTATACATACAACCACCTGTTGACCGTAGGGATGATCTTCCCGAGTCTGAGCTACCACCTCGCAAGAGGTTGTGCTTGTCTACTCTAGGCTCCAGGTATGAGGTCGGGGAGAGTTCTACTACTAGACCTACCAGAGATCGAGGGATTGATTATGGGTTTATCAGCATCGTGGATGCTAAAGCGAGACGAGAGTGGATTAGTAAGATTGGGTATGGTATTAGGGATACTTGGGTAGATCCGGCAGAGGCAATTCCTGAGATAGTACTTATGACCTTAGAAGTGGTCGATACTAGGGTTATAGAGCTTGCTGAACTTCATGAGCATGATACACAGGACTTATATGCTCTACTAGAGGATGCTCAAGAGGGTAGGACTTGCATATCACAGCAAGTCACCATAGACTCGCAATGAGTTGACTTGCTTATGGAGGATAAGATAGTCTATCAGGAGACCATACAGATTGTAGAGGAGGAGGCCTATGCTTCCCGTGAGTAGGTATATGCACACGAGTCTCAGCTCTATGCTCATCAGACACAGCTACAGTTACAGGGTACTCTTCTTTAGACACAACACCAGGTACATGAGCCTCGCTTCCAGATGCAGCAGGCGGAGATAGCAGAGCTTCGAGAGACTGACCGTAGGCATCAGGCACAGATGGCAGAGACTCTCCGAGTGATGAGAGACATGAGGCGAGAGATGGTTGACATGCAGGCCGAGTTGTTAGCACTGCGAGAGCAGCAGAGGAGAGCTAGACAGCCAGGATCAGATGCTAGAGCTCCAGACCATCAGGAGGCTTCTAGGGATGCTGATAGTCACATCTAGTAGTTTATGTCATTTTATTTTGCTAGGCTGTTGTTCAGGCATGTTAAGTATTAGGGGTTCTCCCCGCTAGCATGGCCTTAGATCTCTTGTAGTATATTTTGTGTATCAAAAACTATTTCATGTAAAATCTTCTAAGTTATGAATGAAATAGATATGTTTTGTTGTACTATATACCTCTCTTGTGTTGTTGTCTCATCTATAAATTATTATACATCTCGTTACGTTTTGTCTCTTGTGATTTAGACAAATCATGGCACCCGCGACAAGACGAGGACCGAATACCACTCCTAACAACACCAACCCAAACAACATAACTGCAGAATCCATCCAAGATATGATTGATCAAGCTCTTCTGCGAAACTCCACTAATGGAGATGGAAGCCACAGGTCACACGAGGATAACCGAAGGAACGTGCAAACTACACTCCCTTGTTTCTACGCTGACTTCATGAAGTGTCAACCTTTGAACTTTAAAGGAAATGAAGGCGTTGTCGGTTTAACCCGGTTATATTTATATTTTTATCTAATATTAATTTTAATATATATATAATTTTCTCTACTTTGCCAAGATATTAAGTGTCATCCGTCTACTTTTAAAAGGTCATTCTCATAATATTTTTGTGTCAATCAATAAACGAATCACATTCTCGTTTATTAAAAGTCGCGTCTAATCTTTCTCGTAACATAGTCTTGAGGCTTTTAAATTATATCTTTAGACTGTTGTTTTTTAAATAATGCTTGCATTGTGTCTAGCTTATAACTTTCCTTAAGTGTCATACTTTAGAATACTAAACACTACAAATGCATGTCTAGTTCTCCAATAATATCTTGCTATATATATGTGCCACTTGTTCTCTACTAATGTCGTTTTTGTAGCACGGCTCCATATCTTGATTCCCTTGATGCCTCCTAAAACAAGGGGGAGCACTTACAAGTGTTCTACTCATTTAAATTGCATTCATTTCGAGTATCATTAGTTTAATGGAAACATTTGATCATGGAATTGCTAGAGTCCTTTTCAAGGAATGTAATTATCATAAGGATTGCAATGAGCAAGGGGGGAGCTCAAAAGATTATGTGGGTAATTAGCATGGAGTTGCGTTAACCGTGATGATAGATGGACTCACTGGGATGATCGCGAAGCTCACCTTTATAGGCAGATATAGACCGCGGGATTGTAAATACAATGATTGGTTCATTCGTAATCCAAATAATTACTCATTCACTTTAAAATCACCCTCAACTTAAGGTCCTTTCTCATACCTTCAAATTATATACTTGGAAGTAGCCTACTTTCTTTTTCATTTATTCTTCTCATATATCACGGACATCTTCTTAATTATCCAAGCTAACACAACAAATCACCTCAACCTTATTTCTCATGTTGTCTTCTCATTCCTCCATAAATATACTTGGATATCAACTACCTTTTCCCCATTCCTTCAACCTATACACTCAAAGTACCTACCTTCTTGTCTTGCCTACTTCTCACCTCTCATTTTTCTAAACTATCCAAGGAACACACAATCACCTTCACCTTTATTTCTCACATCTTCTCCTCATACCTCAAACCTATATATTCGGAGCACCTATCCTCTTCTCATTCCTCCAACATATATACCCAGAGCACGTACCCTCTTCTCATGTCTTCTTCACAAACCTCCAACCTATATGCTCCAACCATAATCCACACTATTCCTTTTTTGCTTCGAACAAAAAGGGAGGATGGAGAGTGTAAACGACTTAACTATTTAAACTCTACTATGTGTTATAGTTTACATAGTTTGTCATCATCAAAAAAGGGGAGATTGTTAGTGCAAATATTACGATATTTAATCTATACGATCTCTTTATGTTTTGGTAATAACAAACATGTAACCTGATATACATAACGTAAAGTACGCAACTTACTCGTAATCATAATCTCAATGCATACATATCAACACACTCACTGTCTCAGTCTGCATCAACACCACATTTGTTTGCACCCGATGTAAATACATATGGTATGTACAAACAGATTAAATTGTAGGATGATCAAAGAAAAAATATTTTTTTTCTTAAATATTACATTTCCTACAAAAGTTTTTATAAAAATGAAACAAACACAAAATACCTTTTTAATAAAAGAAATGTTCTTATTTAAATTATAAAATTTGGAATTCTGGTTTTCCCCCTAAAATGAAAAAGCTTCTATACAGATACAACCTTCCTAAAAAAGACAAAAAAAGGGGCAGCGGAAGTCTAGGCCGGCGGCCCCCCTTATTGCCTGGCGGCCCCACTTTATATAAGGGACCGCAGGAACGGTTTGCCAGACTGTAAGCTTTTAGCTCCTATAAATAGTGGGTCATCTCCAACTGATTTTACAACCCTTTTGCACGATTTTCTTTCAGTTCTTTCTCTCTCTAGATCTCACTAAACCTTTGATCATTTAACTTGTTTAATCTTGTTTAAATGTGATCCAATCTTCTATCATTTCCTTCTTCCCTCAAGTGCAAGAGAAGAACTTCGGTCATCTTCAAGATCCGAAGTTATGTAGTCTAGTTAGTCCATTTGTAACATTTGTTACATATAGATCGAGTCCATGTCTTCTAATCTTTAGTAGTGTGTAGATCCAAATGATGTATATATTTGGATGGGTTGATTGTGGGTTGGTTAGTATTTTAGGCCTTAAAATACATTGGTGAAGTGGTAGATTGGTTCTAGCTAAGATTAGGACTCGACATTTAGCTTAGTGTCAGAAAATAATGTAAGCGACGTGGTTTATGTGTTTAGGCCATAAAACACAAGGTTTGTTATGTTGGGCCATAAAACATAATGGGTTTGGTTGTACCCGAAGAAGAACTCGACATCTAGCTTAGTGTCGAAAAATAATGTAAGCATTGGTATAAGGTTTTCTCCGCCGAAAGGGAGCTTGTTGATTAGTGAAGTAACTCTCGAGTTGGATACTCGAGGAGTGGAGTAGGGCGAAGAGGAGCTTCGTGACCGAACCACTATAAATCATCGTGTCGGTTTGCATTTCCTTTTACCTTTCTCTTTACTTATGTCTTTACATTTATCGCTTTACTTTTACACTTGCATTGTGCTTATGATTGTGTGAATTGTTGTGTTAGTCATGGTTGTGTAGCTCTTTGTAGTAAACATTGTGAGTGTGGATATATTGGTAGAATAATGCTGTAGTTATTGTCAATACATTATCGACACTTCTTCATATTGCGATAAACTTGATGTCGATTAGGTACCAATTAATCTAGTGCGACGGAGACCTCTTCTGGAGGTGGTCCCTTTAAATAGGGCGGCCCCCTGATGTACTGGGCGACCCCTATATATTTATGGGACCGCCGACAGAAAGATGATATAATAATTGATATAAAAGATTTAAAGTTTTTAAAAGGAAACGTATTCACCCCCCCCCCCCTTTACGGTTTCCACAAGCCCCTCAAGTTATTTAGCTCTATTGTATGGACAGTCCTTGGGGACTAACGGTGCAAGGGGATAAAAGGGGTTGGGCTTAACAGCTGTTAAAGGTGTATTGGGCCTCATTGGCTTATATTTGGGCCAGCGTTTTTAATAAATGGGAATTTGGGCTTATATTAAGTTTTGGCATATTGATATTGAATAAGCCCAAGTGTTTTGAGGCTTTTATTAGCCTTGTCTTCATGGCTTATAGGGCTGACTTGGCCAAATAAAATGGATCGGGTTGGCCCGATAAGTTTTCTTCGGTTTCGGCTCGGCTTTGACTTTGCGGGGTTGACTTTTCGGTTGACTTTGACTTTTTCACGTCATTTAAATTCCCATGCTCGGTTTTTGTCCTTTTGACTTGATTTTTTTAGTGAATATCTGGTACCTGCACAACACAAATAGCAAAACAAGCATATATTTGGTATTTTTCTTATGTTTTTGGTCAAATAAGCTCGTTTTAATAGGCACAAGGTATGTGTAATTAAACACATACCAAAATCCCCCATAATAAAACTATTGCCGTATCCTCACGCAATGCCATAATAAGTAAACACTTTAGAAAACCAAGAAATCTCGCTCCCCCTGATAATTTTACCTCGAAAGTAGCTAAGTCTGTCTTTAGCGGAGGGAAATTAAAGAATCAAAGCTTGAGACGACCCTAGTTTTGGACCCATTTTTAAATATATAACTTATTCTTACTCATATTTTTGTTATTCTTCTTTTTCTCATTTTTTGTATTTTTCTTTTATGCAACTAACTAATCATGTTTGACTTTCGTTTTTCATTCAACTTTTAGGGTCATCCAACAAGACACACTTTTAATTACTAAATGCCACAATAGGATTAAATTCATCCTTCCTCGACTTTTCACTTGTCCCCTAACTAAGCTTAAAAACAAAATCACCGTTAAATATAAGTTAAGATGCTAACACTACTCATATTTGCAACTTGTGAACTTTTCACTCCTAACAATTATTATATATTAGGTGAATGTGCCATTTCGAATTTCAACCATGGATCAACGTTTTGCAAAATTCTATGCTTCACGTTCCACCCGAGAATAATAAGTTTGAAGGCGAGATCATCCCATGTAGCGACTTTCATCTCGGCACATCCCAACCTTGTGGCTAAGTGACCAGGCTTTTGACACCCCACAGAGACTAGTATCGGGACCCACGGACCTTTGGTTTCAAAAACTCTTAGGCTTCCCGTATATACATAGCTTATTTAGAAAAACTTAAAATAAAATAGTCTTAGTTCGAAAGCATATTTAAATTTAGAAAAGAGATATTTTCCCTATATTTATTAAATCACATTATTTCACTTAACATTAATATAACCTTGATATAATGTAAATCCTCGGCCTTTTGGAAGGCTGCAACATCGGTTGTGAGCCGGGAAGATGCAGCAAACCTTTATCGGTCTCGGATTATTATTCTTACTATGGGCTTTCTTTAGAAGGCTGCAACATCGGTTGTGAGCCTTACACTAATTTTTTTTGGATTTTTAAATTTTTTTTAACAATCTATTTTAAACGGATACACGGAAGACAACTTAAAACCAAATAATCGAATTACTTCACAGTAACTCTTAAAAATTGCTTCTTAAGATGAGCCGTACCTCGTAAATGAACACAAAAAGACAAGTTTTTGAGATCTTGTTTTGATTTGGGAACTTATTAACAAGTTCAACTTGGAAAATGAAATTGATAATACCTCGATTGAGAGTATTATATGTTGGTGTTCTTTTACCAACTTTGTGTATTTTATTTTTTTTTATTTTTTTTTAAAAGAATTTTTTTTATATTTTTGATTTTTTTATATATGATAACTATACTAAAAAGAAAAAGAAAATATTTTTTTACTTTTTATATATATTTTTTTTGAAATTTTGAATTTTTTAACAAAAATGAAACTTTCGAGGACGAAAGGATCTTCAAACCAAAATCAACAAACGTAAACGACGGAATCTTTAACACAAGTCCCCGGCAGCGGCGCCAAAAATTGATATAGTATTTCTATACAATAAAATAATATAAAATATATAATATTCCAAAAGAGCAATTAAGAACTTTCCTAAAGTCTCCCTTAAGAAAAGCTCACTCTAAAAGATATATATATATATATAATATATAATAATATACGTATATTTACCGGGAAGTATGCTTTCCCGGGTCGTTTCCCCAACGACTTGTGAAATTAAAACCACGCCTTAGTTTGGATTATGATTTGAATGACAGAAAAGATATTTTTGATTATCTATAACTACTAAATAAAAGCAACAAATTAAATGAGCAAACAAAAGCAATTAAGCTCTTAAACAATTAACCTGAACGAATAAAACGCGACGTCTAAGTAAATAAGACGAAATTAAACCCTAAAAATTGCAAACTAAATTTCTAAACCAAAAAAAGACAAAAAAAATTAGGAAAAAGAAAAATATTTTTTTAAAATTTTTTGAATTTATTATGAATTAAAAACTATTTTAATCTTATTAAATCCTAAAAAATAGCAGATTAAGTCCTAAAAATTAAGAAAAATAATTTTTAAAATTAAAAAAGTCTCAAATAACATAAAAACTCAGAAAACTATCTTTTACTATTCTTAAAATTAAAATCCTATTTTTAAAATTAAAAATAAAAGCTCAAAAATGAAAATTAAAATCTAAAAGTGTTGAAAATAATTTTTCTAAATGTAAACCTAAAAGTATTTAACCTAATGCTAAAAACTATTTTTTAGTATTTTTAAAAGTTATTTTTGTATTTTTTTTATTGATTTTCTAAATTTTAAATCTACGAAAAATCCAAGAAATTAATAAAATAAAGGGGAAAATGTGAAAAATTCAGGAAAAGTCTAAAATGAAACAAGGTTTAGTAGAAAAATTATAAAACTTACCTAGCTTATCTAATAAGCTGGGTAATTGAGCTTATATGCTACGGCTTATATTATGGGCTTAAGCCCAAAGAAGAGTTATTAATTAAATGAAATGAGTGTTAACCGGATGAGCTATTGAAGCACACTGGTTAACACTTAGGGTATGCGAGGGAGAGGTCGTGGGTTCGAGGTTGGCAACACCTTTTTTTGCACTTTTTTTTATTTTTCAAAACCAAAAGCTGGAACTTATAAAACTCACTTTTTTGAACAACTTTAATGAAAGGAGTATAAGCTGAAAACTAATATTAAGCTCTAAAAGAGCTTGTGAAATAAGCTGATGCAGTAAGTGAGCTTTTAAGCTCACTATTGCTTGTTTGGACTTAAAGGCTTGCACACACTTCAAATTAAGCTCAATTTTTAAACTAAAAACTGTTCTAGGTAGCTTATGATGCCTACTAACTAGAATTGAAAAGCTAATTGAACATTAAACAATAAAAGCTAGCTGAAATTGAAGATCTAAAGGCTATCTCAGGCATGAACACTTAAAAACTCGTAATCAAATTAAGCTATTAAGCTCATTAAGCTATGACAGAAGCTTTGCTTTTGGTCACTTACTCTACCACTAATAAACTTTCATTATCAACCATAAAATTGAGCCTTACAAGCTGAAAATCTAAATTTATAATCTAAAATTCTCTTACTACTGTTTTTGACTTTTTGAGGCTTTTATGAACTTTTGACAGCAAATGTACCTAAGAGATTAAGCTAAAAATTAGAAAACAAGTTTTAATCTAAGTTAAGCTATATTTAACCTAGGTGTCTACTGAATTTTAAAATCTAAAAGCTAATTAAACTTGCTTAAAAGCTTTTTGGAAAAGATAGCAATACTAACTGTTGTTAGTATTGCTGATGCAAATGACAAGGCACAAAACTAATATGCAGGTGTCCAAAATGGTTTCTCCTACATTACACACTCTATTTGAGTGCTTTTGAACACAATGCAACCACTGTCCAAGCTTAAGAAGCTTGAATTAAGATTTTAGCAAACAAAGAAAAGTGAAAAAGGTCCCCTGGTGCTGAGACAGATACAAATAGCCACAAAGTGATTTTAAGCTTAAACTAACTTAGCAAATCTTTTTAAAACTTAATCAAATATGCAAATAAAACTGACCAAAGAGAAATTTCCAAGTTACTTTGACTATTTAAAATCAAAACACACTAAACCAAACACTCCTTTATACTTAGACAGATTTCATTTGGGCTTATGAAATTAAAATCCAATTAACAAGACCTTATTACCAGATATTAATTAGCTTATAACAAGCTTAACAAACATAAATCAACAACTAATTAAGCTAGAATCAAAGTTTTTAAAGACTAAACTAATTATTTTTGGCTTTTTAGTGATTCTTAAGACAGTAGTGAAAATTTAAGAGCTAAGCTTCCTAAACTAAAAACAGATTAAAACTTATAACTAATAAGCACAAATAAGCAACTAGATTAAGCAAATAAGCAGATCTATACTAATAAGCAATTATTAAGCTATAAATTAAAGAACAAAATGAAATTAAATGAGGACTTACTAGAGGCTTCAGCTAAACAGAAGCTAAAGGGCTCAAATGAGCTTATCAACAGCTCTGGCTTATCCTAAGATAAGCCAGTAAAGTCATTGGGAGCTCTTCCATTGTAAGCTCCCCTTCCATAAGCTCTTAAATCAATAAGCAAAGGTATTTAGGTTTAACTGATTTCTAGTTTAAGTATGATTTAAGGACTTGATTAAACAAGCTCAATCACTAGCATTAGAATAGTAAGAAGCTAGACTAAGCTTAAATGAGCTTATGAGTGACAGCAGCATGAGTATAAGAGCTTATGACAGATTAAGCTTAAAGAGAAAGAAACTTTTCATTAACTAACTTTTGATTACATTAACTGAATTTGAGTACAATGCTTGAAAAAGGAAACGGAAAATGAAATTTACTCAAGCTAAAACTAAAGCTAATTTAAGCTAAAAATTTCTTAAAGCTAAAAACTAGAAAATTAAAGGGTGCCTTGTGTGTGTGTGAGGTGTGCTATTTATAGCCAGCTGCTGAAGGTTCTAGCCTCTTGCTTTCCTCCCACGCTCCTTCTTATCTCACCCCTTGAATTCCTTCAATGATTGGATCTCTAATTATGTTCGTTGGATCATATTTGTGCACACACGGATTGCCAACGTGGCAATCCGTGATGTGACCCCTGTGCTTCTTTTGAGAGTAGCCCGAGTATAAAAATCCACTCCTTGTGTGTTTTCTCATGTCCAACGTGGCATTCCCCTTGTGGGTTTTAACCAATAAGAGAGGTTTGTGACGATTTAACTCTGCCATTGTGTAAATGATTTCATGAATGTCCTTTGACCCTCTTAATTTAAGCTTCCCTTTGTTTTGATCTGTGGGTAAAATGGTAGAGACGGGTGAATAGTGGAAACTAACCTTTCGGGCCCTTTTTTTATAACTAAGTGAAAAGAGTGGTGGAAGTTTGAGCTTATTTAGGCAATTTGACCTTGTCTTAGTATTTTGCAATATAGATCAAAGGGTGTAAAAGTTTGAAAATGACATAATCAGTCCCTGGAGTTTTATAAAAAGGGATATGGGCCTAGGTATTGGGCTTTTGGGCTAGGGCTTTGGTTTTATTGTTTTCGGGTAAAGGGTTAAGGAAAATAGGCCCATTTAGTTCTCAAGGACTATTTGTGTAATTGTTGAAACTTAAGGGACTGAATTTGAAACTTTTGGAATTTTTTACCTTTAGTGTTTGACTTTTGTTGACTGAGGGTTGACTTTGGCTTCCGGCTCTTGCACGCTTTTCCGTTCTCGTGTCCGTGTTTGCCCGTTTTTGACGGTTCTCTTGTGATTTTTGTCTTATCCGTACCTGCACACACAAAACACAAAAACAAACATATCTTTGCCATTTTTAGTCTGTTTTGGGTCATTTAGGGTCATTTTTGGTGTTAACGGATATGTGTATTTTACACTTATCAATAACAAACCAACGTGAGCACGTGTATGCTAAATGCAAAGCATGCAGGCTATTTGTGTGTACATATGTATATTATCGTTGTGTGGTGCTAAAAATATGTCAACCTATATGAAAATTTGACTTAACAAGGCTAGGGCTTATATGTCTTCTTTAAAAATGAATTGCACGAAAACAAAACGAAAACTTTACGTGAAGACTTAATGGCAAGGCTTGATAAGGAGTGTAATACCTTATGAAACGCTTGCATATGTTAAACCCGAACCTTAGGTAGATCAAATAAGCTAAAAGCATTCGGCTTATGATTTATCACCATATACACGAACCATAAGCACGCACAATGGACACATACGTCCACTGTTAGGCCGAAAGCCCACCAAAGGGACAACATGGATTATGGCTTAGCTTAATTCGATTGAAGGTCTTAACGAGGGCATAAGGCTTATTCAAACCCTAAAGAAACCTTATAAAATTCTTAATAAACTAAACGGACCCTTAATGGGCCTATTAGGCCCAACAGGCCATGACTATGAGCCCACAGATTATTAATAAGCTCCTTGTGCTTATTAAAGAGCTTAATATGCTTATTGGGCTTATACTGACCCTAATATAATCAAAGAAACCCACTTGGACCCTCAATGGGCTTGGCAGCCCATTACCGTAACCAAACGAGAGTCCATAAGCCACGAATAAGCATAGCACAATTTATTGTAAGCTGATGTCAATTTATAAGCTTATTCTAAACCTAGCAAAACTAATGGACCTAAATCGAACTAGTTTGAATATGTATAACCCTTATTGAGCTCTTAATGGACTCAAAAGCCCATTAACGAGGCTTATTAGCTTATTGAATAAGCCATACAATAAAAATGGCTTAATTATAATCTTGAGTGCCTAATGAAACTAGAAAATAAGTTGGATCATGTATTGAAACCCTAATGGACTTTTAAAAACATTCGGGCTAGAGTTATTGGGCTAACGAGCCCAACAAGCTCAAATAAGCTCAAATAAGCTCATCCGAGCTTATTTTTTAGCCAAACAATTTCATATAAGCTTATATAAGTCAAATGAGAGCTTATGTACTTTTAAAATCTTAATTGGACCATTTATTTGCTTAATGGACTCTAACGAGTCCAATAAGCCCAATAAGCCAAAATAAGCTCATCCGAGCTTATTTATAAGCTGACCCAGCTTATATGGCTTATTGGAATATAATAAAACCCCTTGCCACTTGTTAGAACTTAATTGGGCTTAAAATACGACTTTTACAAGTTAAGGGATTAAAAGTGAAAATTTGTAAACTTGTGGGTTAAAACTGCCAAAACTGTTTTATAAAGTCCAGGGGCTGTTTCTGTCAATTCTGAAACTTAAAGGGCTGTTTTGAGAACATAAGGACCTAAAGTGTAATTGTTGCAAAGTTGAAGGACTAAAAGTGCAAATATGGAAACCTAGGGGTTTAAAGTGTAAATATTATATTTTCATAAACATAGGGACTGTTTTTGTAAATATAGAAAACCTAAGGGTATTTCATGAACAAAGGTGATTTTAATAACCACTTAGCATATCGGACGAGTTATAATATTTATCGGATATTATACGAATTTAAAACACGACTTAATAAATGTGTATATTTATTAATAGCGTTTATACATATACTTGAACGTGTGAAATCGTATACCTTCCCAAGAGCCATCAAGTAAGGACAAATACAATAAAAATGAGCACCACCACACAAGTGATAACAGTATATATAAACTAGCAATTTATTGTAGTTTATGCATTAAGTCGTTAGCCTAAACTTGTAGACTAAGACTGGCCGTATTTACTTAGGTATTTGACGGTGTGATGTCATTGCCATAACTTGGGATATATTACATTCACAGAGGACTATCTCAACGTCAGGTGAGTAATAGCCCATTTTTACAATTATTTAGATGATCTTACATCTCTGGGGTGAGAACATTCTTTGGTTTTACAAATTGGACGCAATGTACATTTTATACAATTGATTACATGTTTGCCTAAGTAGCGATAACCCACTGAGCCCTTATCATGAACTGTCAATTACTAGAATGTGAGCGCGAATCTTATAAATATATCTATTTGGGATTGACATCCCCGTTTGGGTGAGTAGCGTTCACTGTGCTGGTTTGCCAAACAACAAACGTATACCATGTCGAATTTGGGATGTTGCGGGTGAGAACATCATTTATGGGCATTATTGGCAATCTATTGCATTCATACATGTCGAGCTTCAGTGTCATGAGCTTAGGAAAACGTAGTTACTTTTTATGATGTTTGCATCTGTTGCTTAATCATACACTTGGAAATCTTGCGGTCCTTCAATTGATTTACATAAACCTATGAATTCACCAACTTTATGTTGACGTTTTAAGCATGTTTTTCTCAGTTCAATAAGGCACGAGGTGCCAAGATACATTTGGGGTCACTCTTTGGAGAGTCAATACTAAAGATTTGGGGCGTATTACATTTTGGGAACATTTGTTATAAACCGAAATCTTTACTTATATTGTCGAACAATTTGAAGCCATGAGCTTATGTAATGAACAAGTATTTTGTTAATCTAATGTATCTTTTTAAAACGACACGTTTAGTGATCGTTTTCAGATCTTGTGCTATTGATCTATGAAGTAACGCCCTCGGATATTTAATATTCCGCTGCTACCCAGATTTGGGGGTGTCCAACCTAAATCCAGACACTCAGGATAGCCTCCACTCAGGCCCTTGTTGATGCGGTTATTGTCGCATTACCATCACCTCCACTACCACCACTACCACCATCTCTATACACACCACCACCTGTTAACCGTAGAGATGATATTCCTGAGTCCAAGCGGCCACCTCGCAAGAGGTTGTGTTTGTCCACTCTAGGCTTCAGGTATGAGGTCGGGGAGAGTTCTACTGCTAGACCTACCAGAGGTTGAAGGGTAGACTATGGGTTTGTCAGCACCTTAGATGTTGAAGAGAGACGACGAGGGATTAGAGAGGTTGGGTATGGTATTAGGAATACTTGGGTGGATCCGGCAGAGTCAGTTCCTGAGATAGCACCTATAACCGTGGGAGAGGTCAATACTAGGGTTACAGAGCTTGCTGAGCTCCATAAGCATGATACGCATGACTTATATGCTCTATTAGAGGATGCTCAGGATAGTAGGACTTGCATATCACAGCGAGTCACTATGGACTCGCAGCAGGTCGACTTGCTTATGGAGGATAGGATAGCTTATCAGGAGACCATACTGATTGTGGAGGAGGAGGCCTAATCTTCCTGAGAGGCTTGGGCTCATGCGATAGGATTGAGTCAAGCGGTCTATTTAGAGCTTCAGACCCACCGTGAGCAGGTATATGCACACGAGTCTCAGCTCCATACACATCAGACACAGCTACAGCTGTAGAGTACCCTTATTCAGACACAGCACCAGGTACATGAGACTCGCTTCCAGATGCAGCAGGCTAAGATGGCAGAGCTTCGAGAGACTGACTGTAGCATCAGCACAGATGGTAGAGTATTCACCGTGTAATGAAGAAGACATTGATGCAGAGATAGGTACAGGCAGGCCGAGTTTTGATAGCACTGCGAGATGCAGCAGAGAAGAAGCTAACAACCAGAGCCAGATGTTAGAGTTCTAGATCACCAGTATGCTTCTAGAGATGCGGATAGTCACATCTAGTAGTTTATGTCATTTTACTTTGTTGGCAGTTTGTTCATCAATGTTATAGTATTATGGGTTCACACCTGCTAGCATAGCCTTAGATCTTTTGTATTGTATTTTGTGTACCAAAAACTATTTCATGTAAAATTTTCCAAGTTATGAATGAAATAGATGTGTTATGTTGTACTATATACCTCTCTTGTGTTGTTGTCTCATCTGTAAATTATTGTATATCTCGTCATGATTATGACCTCACGTTTTGTCTCTTGTGATTTAGACAAATCATGGCACCTGTGACAAGACGAGGACCGAATACCCCTCCTAACAACACCAACCCAAACAACATGACTCCAGAATCCGTTCAAGCTATGATTGATCAAGCTCTTCTGCGAAACTCCACCAATGGAGATGGAAGCCACAGTTCGCACGGGGATAACCAAAGGAATGTGCAAACTGTGCGCCCTTGTTTCTACGCTGACTTCATGAAATGTCAACCTTTGAACTTCAAAGGAACTGAAGGCGTTGTCGGTTTAACCAGGTGGATTGAAAAGATGGAGTCAGTCTTCAATATCAGTGGTTGTGCTATTGAAAATCAGGTTAAGTTTGCCACCTGCACTCTGTTAGGTGCTGCTTTGACTTGGTGGAATGGTCAGATAAGAACCTTAGGTCCTGATGCATATTCAATGACTTGGGAAGTACTCAAGAAGAAGATGACGGACAAGTATTGTCCGCAGGGTGAAATCAAGAAACTAGAAATCGAGTTGTGGAACCTAAAGGTCAAAGGGAACGATGTTCCAGCATACACTGAACGTTTCCAAGAGCTAACCCTGATATGTACCAAGTTTGTTGCTAATGAAACCGAGAAGGTTGACAAGTACATCAGTGGACTTCCTGATAACATTTATGGAAATGTCAAGTCTGCCAGACCCAAGACGTTGGATGAGACTATTGAGTTGGCCAACGACTTGATGGATCAGAAACTCCGCACCTATGCGGAAAGACAGTCTGACAACAAAAGGAAGGCTGATGATTCATCCAGAAACAACCATGGTCACCAACAACAACCCTTCAAGAGGCAGAATGTCGCCAAGGTCTACAATATGGGGACTGGTGAGAAGAAGCCGTATGGGGGATCTTTGCCCAAGTGCACCAAGTGCCATTTTCATCACAATGGCCCGTGTACTCAGAAGTGCCACAAGTGCAACAAGGTAGGGCACTTTGCCCGCGACTGCAGGAGTTCTGGCAACACAAATGTTGCTAATACTCAGAAGGGAAATGGGGCAAATCCCAAAGGGAATGGTTGTTTTGAATGTGGAGCTTCAGGACATTTCAAGAGAGATTGTCCAAAGTTGAAGAATAAGGATGGAGGAAACGGGAATGCACAAGGCTGGGTGTATGCAGTTGGGAATGCAGAGAAAAGAGGGAATGCATCGGGAAACCCGGACTCCAATGTCGTCACAGGTACATTCCTCTTAAACAACCGCTATGCATCTATCTTATTTGACACTGGTGCCGATAGGAGCTTTATATCTTCTGCGTTTAGTTCCCTGACTGGCATCGCCCACACCCCCATTAGAAAATAGTTATGATGTGGAATTAGTTGACGGGAAAATAATCGGGGTAGACACTATTATGCGGGGTTGCACTTTAAACTTCTTAAACCATCCGTTCAACATAGATCTAATGCCCGTAGAACTGGGTAGTTTCGACGTTATTATCGGCATGGATTGGTTAAGAAGGTGTCACGCCGTGATCGTGTGTGATGAGAAACTTGTTCGAATTCCCTACGGGAATGAAACCTTGGTTTTTCGTGGTAACGAAAGTAACGACGGGAGAGAATCTCGGTTGACCATTATCTCATGTTCAAAGGCTCAAGAGTACATGGCGAAAGGATGTCAGATCTTTTTGGCACATATATCCGCCAAGAAAGAGGAGGACAAGTCGGAAGGAAAGCAACTTAAGGACGTACCAATCGTCCGAGATTTTCCTGAAGTGTTTCCCGAGGACTTGCCGGGTCTTCCTCCAGCTCGACCAGTGGAATTCCAGATCGACTTAATTCTAGGAGCCGCTCCCGTAGCTCGAGCACCATATCGATTGGCTCCGTCCGAAATGAAAGAATTGTCGGAACAACTGCAAGAGCTTTCCGACAAAGGATTCATAAGACCTAGTTCCTCACCCTGGGGAGCCCCGGTCTTGTTCGTCAAAAAGAAGGATGGGTCATTCAGGATGTGCATCGACTACCGTAAGTTAAATAAGCTAACAGTAAAGAATCGTTATCCACTCCCGAGGATCGACGATTTATTTGATCAACTCCAAGGATCCAGTATTTACTCAAAGATAGATCTGAGGTCGAGTTATCACCATCTAAGAGTACGAGAGCAAGACATTCCAAAGACGGCATTCCAAACTCGGTATGTTCATTACGAGTTCCAGGTTATGCCATTCGGACTAACAAACGCACCAGCAGTATTCATGGACCTCATGAACCGAGTGTGCAAGCCTTACTTGGATAAGTTCGTAATCGTCTTCATTGATGATATACTTATTTATTCAAAGGACGAGAAAGAGCACGAAGAACACCTTAATGCAATTTTGGAATTGCTTAAGAAGGAGAAGTTGTACGCCAAGTTTTCAAAGTTTGAATTTTGGATTTCGAAGGTACAATTTCTCGGTCATGTCATTGATAGCAGTGGTATTCATGTGGATCCAGCCAAGATAGAATCTATCAAAGATTGGCCATCTCCTAAGACCCCGACAGAGATCCGCCAATTCAAAGGTCTTGCTGGTTACTACCGAAGATTCATCGAGGGATTTTCGAAGATTGCTAAATTAATGACGAAGCTTACTCACAAAGGAGTCAAGTTCGACTGGGGTGAAAAGGAAGAAAACGCTTTTCAGTTAATAAAGCATAAGTTGTGTAGTGCGCCAATTCTGGATTTACCTGAAGGAAGCGAAGACTTTGTAGTCTATTGTGATGCTTCACACAAAGGCTTAGGCGTTGTGTTGATGCAGAGAGAGAAGGTGATTGCCTATGCTTCTCGACAACTAAAAATTCATGAGAAGAACTACACCACTTATGATTTAGAACTTGGATCGGTAGTGTTTGCTCTAAAAATATGGATACATTATCTATATGGAACCAAATGCACCGTGTTCACCGACCATAAAAGTCTACAACACATCCTTGACCAAAAGGAGCTTAAGATGAGGCAACACCGTTGGTTAGAATTGCTGAGTGATTACGATTGTGACATTCGTTATCACCTGGGGAAGGCAAACGTAGTGGCTGACGCATTGAGCCGTAAGGAACGGATTGAGCCATTGCAGGTTCGAGCCTTGGTTATGACTATTGGCTTGGATCTTCCTAAACGAATATTAGAAGCTCAGATCGAAGCCCTGAAACCAGAGAATCTTGAGAATGAAGATGTAGGCGGTATGATCAGAAAGGATATACCCAAGGAAAAGTTGGAACCACGCGCCGATGGAACTTTATGTTTACACGGCAGGAGTTGGTTACCTTGCTATGGAGACTTAAGATCCGTGATTATGCACGAATCCCACAAGTCGAAATACTCTATCCATCCCGGTTCCGAAAAGATGTACCAAGACATGAAGAAGCTATATTGGTGGCCAAACATGAAGGCTGGCATCGCCACATATGTTAGCAAGTGCTTGAAATGTGCAAGGGTCAAGGCCGAACATCAAAGGCCATCGGGATTGTTAGTACAACCAGTAATACCCGAGTGGAAGTGGGATAATATCACGATGAATTTTATCACCCAGCTTCCTAAGTCGTCACACGGTTTTGACACCATCTGGGTGATTGTGGATCGACTTACAAAATCTGCTCACTTCTTGCCAATAAGGGAGAATGATCCATTAGACAAGTTGGCAAGGTTGTACCTGAACAGGATAGTAGCAAGACACGGAATACCTGTTTCAATCATCTGTGATCGTGATGGGAGATTCACATCAAATTTCTAAAGATCATTTCAAAAATCTTTGGGTACGGATATAAGTATCAGCTGTGCGCTGGGCCAAAGTTAGGGAAGCTTAACTGACTGGTTCGGAATTGATCCAAGAAACAACGGAAAAGATCGTCTTGATCAAGCAGAGAATTCAAGCTGCTCAGGATCGACAAAA